>APFE030903537.1:1755-24540 GCA_000404065.3 Pinus taeda | reverse complement strand
CATCCGCCCACTCTCTACCAACAAGGATTCTGCACTCCAATGCGTTGGAAGCACATGTCTTACATGGAGCACCACCTGCTTGGAGAGCTTGCTCTATCCGAGCTCAACTCCTCTTCACCGTGTTGGGACCAGGACACGTCCATGAAGAATCCGGAGCATATCGCTTGTCTAACTGAGCTCATCCATAGATCCCATCGTGATATTACCGGGGCCCACCACCTTCGTTCGTCATTTTGAGGATTCATCCACTTGGCTAACTTCGGAACTTGGCTCTGATACCACTTGCAAGGACTCTGGACACCACATATCTCCACAATGGTACGATATTGTCCACTTTGGGCCTAAGCCCTCATGGATTTGTTTTTGGGCTTTACCCCAAAAGGCCTCATACCAATGGAGATATTTGTCCATCCTTATATACCCATGATCCTCCCCACTTCTGGTCAATGTTGGACTTTGGTCGTATACCCAACACCTAGCAAAATTAAAGCCATTAAGGAATGGAAGATCACCACATCCATAAAGCATCTGCGAGGATTTCTCGGGTTGACAGGGTATTATCGCAAGTTTTTTAAGAATTATGGGAGAATAGATGAAAGATGCATTTTCATGGACTCTGGAAGCAACAAAGGCCTTTGAACATCTTAAAGAGGCAATGTGCCGAGCACCGGTCTTAGCTACACTGGACTTCACAAAAACCTTTATTATGGAATGTGATGCTTCAGGAAATGGAATTGGTGTTGTTCTAATGCAAGATGAAAGACCCATTGCTTTTGAAAGTCGTCCAATCAAGGGAAAGTTTTTACACAAAGCTATTTATGAGAAGGAAATGTTGGCAATACTCCATCCACTTAAGAAATGATGACCCTACCTAATGGGAAGACACTTCAAGGTAAAAACAGATCATGATAGCCTTAAATACTTTTTAGAACAAAGATTATCCTCTGAGAGCAACAAAAGTGGGTCACAAAGATGTTGGGTTATGACTTTGAAATAATCTACAAAAAAGGGAAGCAAAATGTGGTGGCAGATGCACTCTCAAGAAAGGATGAGGATGTGGAAGCCTTGTTGTGTGCCATTTCTATTATCCAACCAGATTGGATAAATGAAGCAAGGGAGGAATGGAAGAATGACGAAGAAGTGTGGGCACTTATTCGAAAGTTACAACAAGATTCCAGTACGTCTGATACATTTAGCTGGAAAAATGATTCGTTATGGTACAAAGATCGCTTATACCTCTGTAAGAATTCCCAGCTAAAACAAAAGATTCTTATGGAATTGCACACTTCTCCCTTAGGAGGGCACTCAGGATTTTTAAAAACTTACCACAGGGTTAAGAAGGAATTTTTTTGGGATGGCCTTAAATCAGATATTCAAACGTTTGTGGCGGAATGTTTGGTTTGCCAACAAAATAAAGTTGAAAACATTAAGACACCGGGTCTATTACAACCTTTATCCATTCCAAGCCAACGTTGGGAGGAGGTTTCAATGGATTTTATCACAGGTTTACCCAAGTCTGAGGGAAAGAGAGTCATCATGGTGGTAATTGACAGACTTACCAAGTATGCACACTTTTGTGCATTATCAGATCCATTTAAAGCTAGTACAGTTTCTACTGCATTTATGGAAACAATTCAAAAGCTACATGGAAACCCAAAGATTATTGTTAGTGACAGAGATCCCATTTTCACTGGAAATTTTTGGACAGAATTATTTTCTTGTCTTGGTACTCAGTTAGCTCATAGCTCATCTTATCATCCTCAATCTGATGGGCAAGCTGAGATAGTAAAAAAATGTTTGGAAGGATATCTGCGTTGCTTTGTTTCTGATAAACAGACACAATGGGTCAAATGGTTGCCTCTAGCTAAATGGTGGTATAACACTTCCTTCCATACAACAACAAAAATGACCCCATTTTTGGCACTTTATGGATATCATCCACCATCCATCACATCATATTTAAGAGAAAATTCTAAGGTTCAAGCAGTGGAACATCACATCGAGCATCAACAACAAGTCCTCCAACTCTTAAAGGATAATCTCGTGTTGGCATAGAATAGAATGAAACAACAGGTAGATCAACATCGCAACGAAAGAAGTTTTGATGTAGGTGATTGGGTATTCCTATGGCTACAACCATATAAGAAAATGTCCCTCAAGCAAGCTAAGAAGGATAATAAATTATCACCAAAGTAAATTATGGTCCGTACAAGGTGTTGCAAAAGATTGGTACTACGGCATACAAATTGGAGCTTCTTGTAGCTTCTCGATTGCACCCAGTTTTCCATGTTTCATGTTTAAAGAAGGTTATAGGTGAAAAGCTCCTAGTTCAAACTATATTGCCAGAACTTGATGAGGAAGGAAAAATTATATTGGAACCGGAAGCGGTCATAGAAATAAGAACTCGACAGCTACGAAATCGATCAATTTCGGAGTATCTTATCAAGTGGAAGAACTTATCCACTAAAGATTCCACATGGGAGGATGAGAATTTTATACAGAAGTATCTAGAACTACTCAGGCGTTGAGGACAACACTTTTTTTAAGGATAGGGGCATGTTGGGTCCCTATAATACTAGTGATTACCCCATTACTATTGTAGTTATACCCCTTATTAATATTGTTGTGCCCCTATTGTCGCCATGTTGTTAGTGCCCCATAGAATTCCTCTATTGTTATTTTTGTGGCTTTATATTATTATTGTTAGGTCGGCTGGGTTATTTTGTGACTCCTTAGACTTATATATATAGAAAGGAGGTTTTCTCATTTGAATCATCCAAGAATTGTTCATTTATGTAATGTAAAGGAGGTTGCCCCCTCAAAGAGGCTGAATTCTAAGGTGTTGATCTATCTTTTCTATATTTTCTTGAGTTGGTTTCATAACAGACACTCTTGGAGGGTCAGCATGTTCCAGATTTTCACCTCCAGGATGCCCTGTTATGCCACCTAGGTCACCTTTGTGTTCCTTCAAGCGAGCGTGCCAAGATTATTTGGGAAGAACACTATAATCAGGCTGCTGGGAATTTCGAGGTCGAGAAAATGGTGGAAGTAATGCAGAAGTATTTCTATTAGCTGAATCTTCGACAGGATGTTGGGAAGTACATCAGATCATGCACTGCCTATGCCGTTGCCAAACCGACCATCAAGAATCAAGGCCTTTATGCCTCATTTCCTACCCCTATTCAACCTTGGGAATCCATCTCCATGGATTAAATGTCAGGCCTTCCTTCGACTAAGCATGGAAATGACTGTGTTTTTGTGGTCGTCGACAGGTCCTCGAAGATGGCCATTATGGTGGCCTGCAAGAAGAATATCTCAGTCAAAGCCACTACTAAACTCTTATTTGAATGAGTGTGGGTACAATTTGGGATCCCACAGTCTGTCATGTCAGATTGGGACAAAAAATTTGTCAGCACATTTTGGTCCAGTCTCTGGTCGATGCTGGACACTAAACTCACTAAGTCCATAACCTTCCATCCTCAAACTGATGGCCAGACAGAGGTTGTCAACAAGATGATCGTACACATTCTGCACATGTACAACTCAAAGCATCCATGCACATGGGACAAGAGCCTCCCCTATGTTCAACATAGTTACAATCGGGCTCTCCACAACTCGACTAGCCATAGCCGTTTTCAGGTGGGCTTGGGATTCCTTCCACTATGTTCCATTGATGTGGCCATGCCATTTGCAGCTACTAATGCAGATTTGGCTAATGTCCAGTCCAAAATAGTTAAGGCAAACAGCTTCATTGAGCACATCCAACATATTCACCAGTAGGTCCATGAGATTCTAGAGAAATCAAATGCTAAGTACAAGTAGCGACATTATCAACATCGGGTGCCACACAAGTTTCAAGTGGGCGACAAAGTCTAGCTACATTTGCAAAAGGAAAGCCTTACCAGAGCCTATCAGAAACTCAGACCACTCTGATATGGTCCTTACAACATTACCAAGGCTGTGGGAGACTATGCATTTAAGCTCAACATTTCCCCATTCCTTGGTCTGCGCCTAGTGTTCAATGTGGACTGCCTTTCTGGCCATACTTTCCATCATTACTAGACACATCCGACATTGTAGAACAACTCACACCCACAGAGTTAAATCTAGATTTCATGGAAAAAGCTGCAACTAACCAGATCATGGACACATAGATCAAGCACACTCACTAGCAAAATATCCAACTGTATCAAGTTGTCAAAGTAGGCCATCTCCTTCACCAGGGCAAGTGGCTCACCAGGGACCAAGTTCAGGAGAAGTTTCCTCATCTCACAAAGGAACTCAATGCAATGGGGACCATTGCTTCCGAAGAAGGGAGGAATGGTCTCGGTGGATATTGGTGGCCACCAGCCAATTCCACTTGGACCCCCACCATTTCTTCTTTCAGTTTTTTAGTTTCCTTAAGTGTAGCACAATTTACTATTTTTAGCAATTTTTCGGGTCCTAAACTTCCAGAGCCATTTTGAGGCCCTAAACGACATTATTTTGGAAATCTACCACCAATGATTTTGTCTCTAAAATCATCATTTTGTCATAGTCCTCGAAGAGATATTTCCAATAGGTTATCATGTGCGTCAAATGGAGATAATATGACCAAGTCACAACCCCGAGAAGTTGACTGTCCAACTCACCCCAACGGGACCCATAAAATCTTGGTGTTACATCTCCTTGGGTTAGGGTTTTGGTTGTTTAGGGTTTTCTCTTATTGTTCAATAATAAAAAGGCCCTTAAGCCTCATTTTAAGGAGTTTAGAGGCATGTAGCTACCACATCTCTTCTCAACGATAAGCTACCATCGCCCTAGCAGGTTTATTTCCATTTCTATTTGTAAGCATATTTCAATATTTTGCATTAATGAAATCAAGTATTGTTTCCATTGCATCTCTGTATTTATGGTTATCTTTGTAATTTGTTGCATTCCTATTTAAATCTGAATTAGTGTTTTTCTAGGGGCTTTTATGGAACTTGCACCACTTTCTAGTGTCCTTCTTTGAATTTCCATTACCGTTATTTTTTGCAACTTACTTGAGGTTTCATCTCCTTTATTGGTCCCTTGTTCTACAAGTTAGGGTCGCATTTTCTAATACTATGTTGTAGTTTATTTGCAAACCTAAAATCTCATTGATTATGTTACTTAAATTTCCACTCAATTTTGACAACATATCAATAAGTGACTCTTGGTGAGCATATGTCTTAGAAATTCATCTCCATTTGGATGTACCTTGAAGTAGGAAAGTTTTCCCTCTGTGGACAGAGGCAAACCCTCTAGCCCTAGAGTGGGTCTAGTCACAGCAAAGACAAAACAAAAATCGATTCCCTTAAATAGTCATTGTTGGAAGCCTACCTCAAATTGGTGGTTGATGACATTTCGTTGCACTGCTCTAGCTTCTGTTTCTTTCTCCTCAATGAGAAATCAACCTGAAACACCACAAGAAAACAACAGAGCACGTAACGAAGAACAACTATAATCTATTTACTTATAAAGTCACGAAATCGTAAGCTATCAAGTAAATTATACACAAGATATAGGAAATCATCATTGATTGTATTAAAATGAATCAAGAGCAAAGCTTACAACCAAGTCTTCACATTGCAAGCCTTCTTAGAGGGTCCAGACAATATGTTTCTTCAAGCATTCACTCTCAAGTATGGGTCTCCCAAATAGACAATATCTCTCTCTCACTCACAAGCTTTAATACAAGGTTAAGGAACTCCACAACCTCTTACCAAACTATCAGCAATTCCACACTTGTCACACTCACACCAAATCTATCTACTAAACTCAAAAGAACTAGCAGCACTGTCCAACTAAAGAACTAGCATATCATATCAATGGTGAGTGATTTTATAGGAGAAGGAGTCTTCATGAAATGAAGGAGAGGGAGCTTATCCTTAAGGGAGGTTGCACAAGAGGCGGAACCACCATCCCAAAGGAGGAAAGGTGACCCAAACAGACCCAACAATGAGCTCTAGAAACATCCAGAAGGCTGACTGTTTGAAATAATTTGCTAAATCTGGATCATCACAGGTCGTGAACTGGGGACTAGTGACGATGTTGCAACGATACAGTGCATGACAGAGAATAGTCGCGCATTTTAAGGGTTTACTAGTGACGATGCAGGAACTTAGTCAAAAAGGGTTAGTTCTTCAGCATCAGAGAGCACTGTTTAATCTTTTTGCATAAGTGGGGAGATATGGACATGTGTATTTGATACATGACACAACAGAGGGACTGAGATGAGGATAGTGACAAATTACTGTGTAATAGATGCCCCCTAAAGCATGAAGCCCGAGAGAGTGGAAGGGGTGAAATGCTTTACGAAACCATGGCCAAACTAGAACACCACCTTGAAGAACCTGCAGGCGCAAGTACAACTGATATCTCTGATAGTGAAATAAATGTAGTCTATGCATGGGCGTAGCCATCCAAAAGACATACAAAACTTGGTCTGTGGTATGGACACAACCACCCAGTTGATAAGACCATATAAAATGACAAAGGTATGGTCGCAACCATCCATGAAGACTCAGGTATGGTTGCATCCATCCAATCAAAGAGTTATGTATGTAATCGTGAACCAATCCATGAAGCCCAAACATATGTAATCTTCTTCGGGATCTTGAAACCCTAACTGATCTTAGTACAGATTCTAGCATGTGAATAGATGTGTTGAAGTCGAGCATGATAGAAAGTCACTTGATTAACAGTCAATAACAAAAATCGTTAACAAGTGCAAGAGAACCCACCAATAATGATAATGGATCTCAAGGTACGGCCAGTACAATCCACTAAGTGTGAAGAATGGGCTGAAGTCGAACACTTGTGGAATCACCCAATCGAAAACCAATGATGAAAATTTGTCCCCAGTTGCAAAGAACTTTCCATTGAGGCATGCAAGCTCCAAGGTATCGAAAGGGATCTCTAGATCAACCTCCTAGATAATGAGCTAGTGTCAACTGGAGGTGATTTGTCGCAGGAGGGCCATAATGTTTCCCCCATCAATGATGCGAGGTAAGGAACAAGTGGTAGATGGTGAAATAGAACATCAGAGGAGGAGGTAAGGGTGTGAACTACAGAAGGATTATACTCTTGAACATATCGGCGACATGACTCCAGAATGTGGTAGAATTTTGGTACCAAGGGGTTGGAGGTGTGACGGAGACAACATGGATCAGAATGAATGAGGCAAAAAGGTAACCCAAAAAACCCTAGAAGGCCAATGACGATGTGAGGATATCCAAACCTGATGAGAAGCAAAAGCGTCAATGTTCAAGAGTGACTAGCTGTTGTAGGCAACCAATGACGACTTCCAAATTTTCCCCCACCATTGTTGGCAAGTACCCCAATTATTTTTGAAAAACAAGCTTGGAGGGGATAGCATATGCTTGTGATATAAGTTCAACCTTCGGACGAATCCATCCTAGTAATAGTTTAACGAGCCCTAGGGAGGAGAAGCTCAAGTCTCGTCATGGTGACGAGTCCAATTTCGTCAGGGTTTAACGAGTCTGACATAGGGAAAACTCGGAGTCTTTTTCATGTTTAGAGAGTTTGAAAAAGACACGAAAAAGAAAACTCTAGGGAGGGTCTTTTTTCGTAAATTTGTGTCCCCCGAGCCCGAGAAAGTATAAAATAACACTCACCGCTTGACCATTACGATCAAAGAGTACTTTTCATAATTAGGGGTCCCGATCTAAAAAAGTAGAAAAGCAATTGGAGACACGTTGTTTCATAACCAAAATCAAACTTGAAACGACAAAAGTTCAGCTATCTTTTCACATTTATACGGTCAGAAAAGAGATGAAAGTGGACTGCCTTTTTAATTCCATTTAACGAATTAAAAAGGAAAACTCGACAATCTTTTCATTTTTTATGAGTCAGAAAAAGAGCTTAAAGGTGACTCATTCTAGATGAACAAGTGGTATAAAGGGTAGCAACTGGTTCCAACAATGGTGGAACTGCTCAAAACAAGTAATGGTCAAGAGGTTGGCTAATAAAACCACTCATCGCTGTGGTTTCTCAGGAAAGGAAAAAAAACCAAGTGAAAGCATACGATCAGCCAAAGAGATGGTGGCGATGGAATGAAACAACCAAGGCTCATCTAGTAGAAATTAGCGGATAAAAATGACAATCACGAGATGTAAATCAGGTATGGGTTCATTTTTACACAAGCTTGAACCATGGAGAACTCTTCTTGGATTTGATTTAATGTTTACACAAGCTTGAAACAAAAAAATATGCTTGTTATAAGTTCGCATGCCCCCAGCACAATGACACAAATTAAGGTGCATGCCCCCCAAGCCTCATTGCATTCAACAAGGTGGATGGAATGAAGGATCACTTTCGAGATCTTGGAAAGACTCGACTTGGATTGTATGAGATCTTAATCAAAGACTCAATTTGGGAAAGGGAGTTGTTTCAATTTTTAATGAGGTTGACATAGTAAGAGAGCTATCCTCATAACCCTTGTTTCATTTTTTAACGAGCTTGTCACAAGATCAAAACTATCCTTGGGCCTCCTTATTTCATCTTCTTACAAGGTCGTCACAAGGTCAAAACTATCCTCGGATCATGTTCATGGGTCATGCGCAAACATGACTCCCAAGAGATCTTCACTGGATGGAAGAATCACGCTCTGGGAGGAACACATGTCATTAGACACCAATGACAGATCAGGTTCCAATGCCCCTAGTACATGATGTATGAGACCATTTGCATAATCATCAGCAGAGGTGGAGACGGAACGGGTAGCCACATAATTGACTTGTGGCAAAGAAGGTACTTCTTGTGGATAAGAACCGATGGGGGATGACAGTGGTATAGGAGGCACCGAGTGACTAAAGAATGACAATTGATCAATAGTCACCATTTTTCCATCGTGCAGAAAACAAACCACACAGAAAAGTGAAGAAATAAGAGCTCCCATGGCATAAATATAATCATGGCCAAGGAGAAGACTGAAATCTAAAGCACCTTGGACACCCATTACGTCTATATAGACGGTTTTGCCTCCCAAAGTAATAGGGAACTTTAGAAGGGTCCCCAAAGGTTGACTAGTTCCTCCGTCAAATGCCAATAGACTCTGAGTGACCGGCACAAGCTATGGGGAGCCCAAAGCTTGCTAAGTAGTGAAAGACATGAGGCTAACTGACACACCTTCATCCAAGACAGTGCTAGGTACTGTGTTATCATAGGCATGTACTGTAATCTGGAAATGCACATAGGATGGAAGGAAGAAAGTATTCAAGTGACTCCAGTCGAAGGAAATGACTAAACTACTTGGTGGGGGTATCATATGATTGCCCCCATGCTCAATAGGAACCGAAGAAGGACCCTCTGAATCAGCTGGGATAGGAGGGTCATTCTTGGACTCTGGAGAATCTGATGAGATGAGAAGAACATGAGCAATATAATCATGATGTTCTTCGGGAACAAAGTGGACCACTGGTGGTGAATCCAAGTCGACGCTCTTTCTGACTAATGGTTGGTCAAGAACGGGCTAAGCATAGCCAGGCTCGGGAAGAGAAGGGTGGACAAGAGAAGAATCTAAGTTAATCTCTTTGTCAACTGGGAGAGGGTGTGAAGCGAGCCTCTGGTAACCAACTGGAAGTGGAGGCGAAGAAGATGTAAGACTTTCCAAAATAGCTGAAGCTTTATCCATGAGTGGACAAAGGTGAAGGGGATGGTTGCCTTCACATAGGCTACAGGGGAATCGAATCTTCCCTTTCTTCTTACCACTGCCAATTGAGGATTGAACATCGACATGAGCTTTAGAGGACGAAGATGGATGAGCCAAATCATGAGACCATACTTCTAAGATCCTAGGAATGCCAGGACAATCATGAAGAAGATGGTCACCCTTTCACAATTTACAAGGAAACTTAACCTTTCGTAGAGGAGCCGAAGGTTGTCCGACCTAAGATGTACTTGGGACATGAGCTGGATGGGTGGCCGGACGCTTATCCAACTTCTTCTTCTTATTCGTCTTCCTCTTCTTCTTCTTATCCTCCCAGTTACTGGATTTAGAACTTTCACCAGGTGAAGGAGGAGAGGAGGAGGAAGAAACAGGGGAAGAAGGCGTAGGCTCACCCTTGGAATCATCATGTCCCGATTCAAACAAAGGAGACAGGGGAACAGGAGTCATGACACTCGGGACCACCGAGGTTGAAAATAACGAAATGAACAAACCAATGGTTAACCCAGGGAAAGACAATGTTTCCATATATGAAGCACCGACACTTCCAAAAGAAGGAAACAAACAAGGGTTCCCATCTGGGGGAAGACCTTGGCCGGTAGATTTAGGGAAGGTTGCCTTCGGGAACGAGCCTAAAAAACACTTGTACTGTAACCAAGAACTCGAGCTATTACCAGGAATAGTTCGTGGGTAGTAACTTTTATGACACAGGAACAAAACTAGACCTTTTCATGTTTCAAGAGTCGAGAAAAGGATGAAAAGGTGACTCTATCTCTTTCGAGGTTTAATGAGCCTGAAAGGACAAGTGCTTAGATGATCCTTTTCTTTTAAGGAGTCGAAGAGGAATGAAGGTGACTACTCTAGAGAACTAGGCAAAAGGTTTACCAGACAAACCGTAAAACTGCATATACACCTTGGTGATCAAATGAAAGAGAAATAACCAAGGACTTTCCGTATGGCAGTCAATCTTCCCGAATGTTGTGTGCAGTGCCTTACAGTTCGCAAGGTGGTAAACACAACTTCCTATAGATGTAGGATGGTAACCGAGTGGGGTCTCCTCATATATACTCGACGGTACTGGGAGTACAATTCTGTAATAGGCAGCTATTGAGTCACAAAAGGAGGAATCACCCAACCTTAAGCGAAGACAATAGTGACTAGGTTTAACGACGTCGGAGCACATCTCTAGCCTAGACCTCTAAATAATGTGCGTTAAGTTCCAATTCATTGTTAAGTTCATTCAGTCAATTTTATAGTTGATCTTGGATTAGGTTTCAATTTTCAAGCCCTACCATATGTAGATAAAAACCCTAGGATGCAACTAGAATGAGTAAAGCATCAATCATTTCAATGAACACCTACTTAAAAGAGGGTAGAAATCTCATTCCCAAGCAAACACAAGTGATTGAAAACACTAAGAAACACAATGCATCAATACAGTAATCTCACGATGCATCGATACTACTAATGAAAGATTTAGAGTTCGCTTTTCAATTATTCAAACACATATACTTTCACTTTCGTATATCAAATGAATGAAATCCCCTACTTTTTTTTGTTTTGAATTTAAAGAGACAAATAAGCAAGTGTGAACTGATTGATCCAAACAATTGTGATCTATGCTTGGTAGTGAAGAAATCAAGTCAATGTCAAAAATTGGTTCAATAATCGACACTAAAAATCAACTAGCAAAAAACAAACAATTAAAAAGCCTCAAGAAAATCAATAAGATGGCTGCGGATGAACCTTGGATAGACAAGTAACCCAAGCAAATGGTTTCTCGATGAAACTTCTAAAGAGCTAGGTGACACGGTTGAAGAAAACACAAGACTCACTCAATGAATTCAAAGAGACATCACCTTAACCAAAAGCAATCAAAACAAGCTAATGAGAGACAAGAAACAATAGGGGATAAACAAGACTAGTGGATTTAGGAGGTAAATTTGTAAAAACAACTTTATAGGAATCATCACAGGTGTTACACTGATAACTAGAGACTAGTCGCAAGTGTTACACTGACAACTAGACATGTCGTCACAAGTGTTACACTGAAAACTAGATACTAGTCGCTAAAGTACACCTATTTTTAGGGACGGTCCAATTTCAGGAGTCGTCGCGGGAACCCGAGACGAAAGCCAAATAGTCACGGGTACAAAGCTAGAACATCTGCGACATCGTCACGACTATTAGACTATCTTCAGCGATGATCTTACTTAAGCAAAAGACAAAGTAAAATAACCTAAATGACACCAGGTAATATTTCCAAGCAGTAAGGGGAATTCCCAGATTAACCTAGGTAACCAAAAAATTGATGGTTTAACCCCAAAATTCAAGAGACACTAAATCAAAAGAAAAACTAAAAGTAAACAAGAAGAAAACATACAAAGGAACTCCCGAGCGGAGTCGCCAACTTGTGAAGTAGGAAAGTGTTCCTTCTGTGGACAAAGGCAACCCCTCTAGCCCTAGAGTGGGTCGAGTCATAGCAAAGACAAAATAAAAATTGATTACCTTAAATATTCATCGTTGGAGGCCTACCTCAAACTGGTGGCTGATGACGTTCCATTGCACTGCTCCAGCTTCTGTTTCTTTCTCCTCAATGAGCAATCAACCTGAAACACCACAAGAAAACAACAAAGAACATAACCGAGAACAACGATGATCTATTTACTTATAAAGTCAAGAAACCATAAGCTATCAAGTAAATTGTACACAAGATGTAGGAAATCATCATTGATTGTATTAAAATGAATCAAGAGCAAAGCTTACAACCAAGTCTTGACATTGCAATCCTTTTCGGAGGGTCCAGAAAGTATGTTTCTTCAAGCATTCACTCTTAAGAATGGGTCTCAAAAATAGACAATATCTCTCTCTCACTCACAAGCTTTAATACAAGGTTAAGGCACTCCACAACATCTTACCAAACTATCAGCAATTCCACACTTGTAACACTCACACCAAAGCTATCTACTAAACTCAAAAGAACAAGCAACACTGTCCAACTAAAGAACTAGAATATCATATCAATGGTGAGTGACTTGATAGGAGAAGGAGTCTCCATGAAATGAGGGAGAGGGAGCTTATCCTTAAGGGAGGTTGCACAAGAGGTGGAACCACCATCCCAGAGGAGGAAAGGCGACCCAAATAGACCCAACAAAGAGCTCTAGAAACATCTAGAAGGCCAACTGTTTGAACTAATTCACCAAATCTGGATTGTCGCAGGTCATGAATTAGGGACTAGCGATGACGTCGCAATGATACAGTGCATGAGAGAGAACCGTCGCATGTTTTAAGGGTTTACTAGTGAAAATGCAAGAACTTAGTCAAAAAGGGTCAGTTCTTTAGCATCAGAGAGCACTATTTAATCTTTTTGCATAAGTGGGAAGATATGGACATGTGTATTTGATACATGACACAACAAAGGGGCTGAGATGAGGACAGTGACAAATTACTATGTAACACCAACTCAGCCCAACGGGGGCCATAAACTCTTGGTGTTACATCTCCTTGGGTTAGGGTTTTGGTTGGTTAGTGTTTTCTCTTATTGTTCAATAATAAAAAGGCCCTTGAGCCTCATTGGAAGGAGTTCAGAGGCATGTAGTTGCCACATCTCTTCTTAGAGATAAGCTACCATCGCCCTAGCTGGTTTATTTCCATTTCTGTTTGTAAGCATATTTCAATATTTTACATTAATGAAATGAAGTATTGTTTCCGCTGCATCTCTGTGTTTATGGTTATCTTTGTAATTTGTTGCATTCCCATTTAAATTTGGATCAATGTTTTTTTAGGGGATTTTATGGAACTTGCACCACTTTCTAGTGTCCTTCTTTGAATTTCCATTATCCTTATTTTCTTGCAACTTACTTGAGGTTTCATCTCCTTTATTTGTCCCTTGTTATACAAGCTAGGGCCATGTTTTCTAATATTATGTTGTAGTTTATTTCCAAACCTAAACTCTCATTGGTTATGTTACTTAAATTTCAACTCAATTTTGACAACATATCAATAAGTGACTCTTAGTGAGGATATGTCTTAGAAATTCATCTCTTAGTGGATGTACCTATGTAGGCCACTATTGTACTTCAAAACTAGGTTTCACTTAGGGTCTTTCATACCCAACTTTGAGTAGAAGGGAAGGAAAATATTGGTTTACTTTAGAACCATCTAGTTTCTACGTTATTTTAGAGTTTCCCATCTTGTGTACTAGTTATCATAGTTCCCTACAGGAGAGAATTCCTAGAAGAGGTCATTAAAAATAGTTACTCATGTGTGTCTTGCATTTAATATCACAGATTAGTCTTCGGTATATCGCTCCTAATAATCTTCCCACCAATCTTTGAGATGGGTAAGGTATTTGAGGAATGTGAAGGTGATCTTATCATTGTCAAAAACACTTTGGACAAGGCAATAGCCCTTTAACAAATTGATCATTTCTCCAAAGAATCATCATTTGTTTGGCTTTCAGATAAGGGGATTTAAAATTTAGCTTGTATCTTGAAGGGTGTCACACCTCCAAGATTTTTGTTTGTTAAAGGTGCCACAACCACTATTGGTAGTCATCAAAGGATATACAAAAAAATTCCAATAATCTCATTACTCTAACATGTGAGTGCTTCCTCAAGTGACAACTTGATATGATATCTTACTCCATCATCTCTCTTTTCTTCCACCATGGGATGTGGCTTGGATTAGTGAGAGAAATCATTCCCAAGTGAAACTAGGTCAAGACCCAACTCGATGTACCCTAATCTCATCGACGACCTACATTGAGAAACACCAAGGAGAAAATTGCTCGGATACCATTGATTTGGATTGTACAAGGAATGAAATTAAAGTTGGGAAAGGAAATGGAACAAACATGGAGAAATATAGTGGAGATCATAGTAATATAGTGAAAACCCAACTTTTGTGGAAAAATATAATAACAAAACACTGTAGAATACAAATTGGCCAAATTGGTGGTAGTTATATCTGAAGGGAGAGAGATGGAAGATACATTCAATTGCAAAAAGATATTACAACAAACATGGAGAAATATAGTGGAGATGATAGTAATATAGTGAAAACCCAACTTTTGTATAAAAATATAATAACAAAACATTGTAGAATACAAACTAGCCAAATTGGTGGTAGTTATATCTGAAGGGAGAGAGATGGAAGATACATTCATTTGCAAAAAGCTATTACAAGAGGCCAAAAACTTTGCAGACCCCCATGTGACTAGTTGGCACATTACCTTTCAAGGGTACAACTTTTGCGTACAATGTCCATTTGGGGCACATAATATCATGTTGGAAAGCAATACCCAAGGATTACAACTTTTGGTCAAGGCTAGGGCATATAATGGCAATCCCTATCCCCCTGAATCACGAAGAAACCACTGTTTAGGACCTCAAAACAACCCCAGAAGTTTGCGACCCAAAAAATCATAGGAAAATTACTAAGAAGATATAGAATTGTTGAGTCAATGGAAGAGGTGGGCTCAACCACTAATATCCATGTTGATCATTCTTCCCCCATAGTACCTCCCTAGGTACCCCATATTAGCCCCCACAGGTACACTACATTTCCTCGTAAAGCCACATAATGTAGAACACCTTAAGCACTAACTCATATTAGAAAGAAAACAAATTAATGCCATTACTTACATGGTAAAACCCTCAAAGAGGAAGATATCCCATGGATAAAATAGTCATTGTACTAGGTGTACATCCCTCCGCACTCTTTCATTTAATGAAGCAATGGAACAAGATCCATTATATGACATAACTAACTCATTAATGCCACTAATCACCTTATAGATGAGGTCCACTAACCATATTATGATGGATGACAACTAGCCCACTTACCATGTTAGCAATGAGGACAATGTGAGGCTAAATATATGTGTATAAATTAAATGTTCACTAAGTCAAAAATAACTAACAAGGTGGGCTACTAGTACCAACATCCCCCCTTAATAAGATTTACTTAGGGTACAAATATAAAGTAAATTTGTGCTCACATAACTGACCATATAAATAGCATACTAACAATTGATGCACTTTGACAAGATGTGAGATAAAAAAGGTTGCGAAACATTACAAATAGTCTGCCTAAAATGCTGGTAAAACATGCAAACAATCAACTTTGACAATAACCCTTGATAATAATTAGATGCAAACAAACTCACAATAAATAGCCTCAAACAAACTCACAATAAATAGCCTTTCTCCATGGCAATAGAAAAAGACTTCCATAATGAGCATAAGTATAAACAATCCTGAAATATAAGACCGATAAAAATATTAAGGAACAGTCTCCATAAAATGGACGCTATGAGTTATCTATGAAGTTGTAGACAAATGTTCAAGATTACAAGAGTGCTCCAATCAAACCAAAAACAATGTCGCTAACAACACATCATCCTAAAAAAAACAGGCACATGAACAAGGAAGGAAAAGGGGTTATCGAACAATCGAGAGAATTTTAAGTCTCTAGACTAAAAAGATCACATCAATGCATAAAAATGGAAGAAGTATAATAATGATCAGTATAACGTTCTGAAAAAAATAATAGTGATCAGTATAAGTGTTTTAAGAAAAAAAAAGGAAATAGTGAATATCAAATTTAAAATACTAGAAATTAGATACATATCCTGCTACCTTTCCTCCTTTTTAAATGGCTTGTGAAAAATGAGATGTGTATAGTGCTTACGGCCTATTTGAAAATGATAATTATAAATTAAGGTGTTGGAATTTGAAGTGGAGATATTTGTTAAAATATTAATTTCCAACTGCCCGCATTAATTTTAGAAAACCACTTCACAAAACTCCCAGCGCATTTCGCACCGCTTTTTGCAATAAGCTATTTCTGTCAGAGGGCCTCCGAACACCCCGACTTGCTACCACTCGTCCAGTGTACGGACACAAAACCACCCACTCCCTGGAAGCTAAAGTTCGATTGTTTTGTGAGAGGTTGGTGTGCGAAATGCTTCCGATCAGGTCAACGGACAAGGATCTCATTCAACCTGCGAGAAAGTTACTTTTACTTTTACCGCACATTTTATTTAATGCATTTAATGAAATGTCATAGTTTTAGGTAATACATTTAAAGTTTTTCATACGGCATGTAATTTTTAATTGTTAACCCATATGGTATGTACGCAATATAGTGTAGTTTTTGGTGTTGACTTTTTAATATAATTTGCACACGGGTGGAGAAATAAGTTTGGGTTCACGGCAGCGAATAGAAAAGCAGGGAAGCAGAGAGAAAAGTGAATCAACAGCAGTGGGGAACCAGAGCAGCGTTGCGAAATCAGAGTAAGGATCAATTTTCAAATGAAGACATTTTAGAATACGCAGCAGCGTGAGAAATTAATTTTGTAATGGCTTGTGTGCTGGAGATTTTGAAACATGCAGGGAATGCATAATGAATTTTTTTTTTGGGTATTACAACAGCATATGAAAAATTGCTTTTTACATCAGTAAATCAATGTAATAATTTTTAGTTCTACAGTAGTAAATGTAAAAGCCCTTTTTACAGCAATAAATGTGAATGTAGATTTTATACAGCAGTGTAAAAATCATTTGTAGCAGAGGCAGAGTAATTTTGTTTTTGGTGAAAATTTTTTTGGTGAATCCCTCACAGTAAGAGGAAGAAATATGTATCAGAGTTTTTATTAATGAATATAAAGTTTTTATTGGTGTGAAAAATCTCTGTCCTTAGAAATTTTATTTGCTTCCCTGTGCAAAAGATCCTGAGGAGAAAAACAGAGCATTGCTCTGTATTCAATCAATTGTTTGTTTTTGGGATTTTACCAGAAAAATCCCCAACAGTGGTATCAGAGCGGATCTAGGCTCTTTGAAGGTGTCAAAGAAGCTGAAGGAAGGAGTTTTTTTTTGGGTGCAACAACTTCTCTAGCAAAGTGAAGACACAATCAAGAAAAGGTTCAGGTATTTCTCAAAGTTTTTTTGTGTCACTGCTAAAGAAACAGTCAGTATTTTAAATACACACTCAAGGATCTAGAAGCATAGTTAAAGAGTGCTAGGATGGCCAGCACCAGAACCAGCATGGGTATGTTTAACCCTCAATTCCCACAGTTCAATGGGAAAAACTATGACTACTGGGCAATAACCATGAAAGCCCTGTTTGCTTGTCAAGATTTATGGGAATTAGTTCAAGATGGTTTTGAAGAACCAACAGATGAAAATGAGTTTAATAGATTAACTCAGGCAGAGAAAGATCTACTGAAGAGCAATAGGAAGAAGGATTCAAAAGCCCTTGTATTTCTGTATCAAGCAGTGGACCAGAGTGTGTTTCCAAGGATAGCAATAGCTAAGACATCCAAAGAAGCATGGCAAACTCTCAATACAGCCTATCAAGGCATGGAGAAAGTGAAGACGGCAAAACTACAGTTGCTGAGGAGAGATTTCGAGAATCTGAACATGAAAGAGTCAGACAATATTGACTCATTCTTCACACATGTGATTGGATTGGTCACACAGATGAGGACACATGGAGAAGTTCTTGAAGAAAGGAGGATTGTGGAGAAACTATTGAGGGTCCTACCCTCAAAGTTTGATGTGATTATCACCACCATAGAAGAGACAAAGGATCTCTCAAACTTTTCAGTTGATGAACTACATGCATCACTAATAACACATGAGCAGAGGTTGAGTAGAAATGAAAACTCATCTCTAGAGCAAGCCTTCAAGATCCAGATGTCCTTTGGAAGAGGAAGAGGTCAAGGCAGAGCAAACAAGAGAGGAAGAGGCAGAAGCCAAAACAGAGGTGGAAGGAACAGCCCAGCAAATGCTCAAGGAAGAGGCAGCAATCCAAATCAGAACCAAGGCCAAGGCAGCAACCAACAAAGAGGATAACATCATGCTTAAGGACAAAGGTATGAAAAATCCAATGTTCAATGTTATTACTGCAAAAAATATGGGCACTATGCCAGTGAATGTAGGAAGAAACAGCATGATATGGATAATAGACCAAATGCCAATGTCACTAGAGAAAAAATCAGTCAAGATAATGTGCTATTGGCTTGTAACATAGCTGAAACAAATAGTGAAGACATATGGTTTTTAGACTCAGGTTGCAGCAACCATATGACAGGAAACATAGCCCTGTTTTCTGCCTTAGATCAAAATGTGAAATCAGAAGTTACACTTGGGACTGATAGCAAAATTTCTGTTATGGGAAAAGGAGAAGTCAAAATATTTACAAAGAAGGGTGAAAAGAAAACCATAGCAGATGTCTACTATGTCCTTGGAATGAGATGTAACCTCTTAAGTATTGGACAACTTGTCCATAAGGGGTACAATGTTCTCTTTAAGAATGATGTATGCACCATCATGGATATACCACCTAGCAAAAGATGTATTGCTGAAGTGAAGATGACGAGGAACAGAATGTTCCCTCTTAGAATAAGGGCAGACTTGAAAAACAAAGAAGTAATTGCAGCAGTTACCCAAGAGGCTTTCCAAAGCGTGCCAAAGGATGAAAATTGGTTATGGAACTTGAGATTTGGACATCTCAACTTTGGAGGTCTTAACTTGTTGAGTAGAAAAGGGATGGTAAGATGATTACCATTGATAGAGAAACTGGACAGCCTTTGTCAAGGTTGCATATTGGGGAAACAACATAGAGAAAGTTTTCCATCAGGGAAAAGCATAAGGGCAAAGGAACCCTTAGAGATTGTCCACTCAGATGTATGTGGACCGATGCAAACTCCATATTTAGTAGGCAGCCAATATTTTCTAACATTCATTGATGATTTTACTAGAAAAGCTTGGGTATATTTCCTTAAAAACAAAAGTGAAGTGTTTGAAAAATTCCGAAATTTTAAAGCACTTGTAGAAAACCAAAGTGGACTGCATATCAAAGTCTTGAGAACTGATAGAGGAGGTGAGTATATCTCCAAGGAATTCCTACGGTTTTGTAGAGAAAATGGAATTCATAAGCAATTCACAACTAGGTACACCCCACAGCAAAATGGAGTTGCTGAAAGGAAGAACAGGACCGTCATGGATATGGCGAGGAGCATGTTGAAGGGAAAGCATTTGCCAAATGATTATTGGGCTGAAGCTGTAAATTGTGCAGCGTATATTTTGAACAGGTGTCTTACAAAAGCAGTGATGAATAGAGTGCCGAAAGAAGCATGGAGGGGAGAAAGCAAGGAGTCACCCACATGAAAGTTTTTGGATGTGTGGCTTATGCACACATTCTAGATCAGCTAAGGAGGAAGTTGGACAGCAAAGGGGAGAAATGTCTTTTCATTGGATACATTGAAGAATCCAAAGCTTACAGGTTGTATATCCCATCTACCAAGAAGTTTTTTGTGAGGAGAGATGTTCTGTTCATTGAGGAGGAAGCTTGGGATGGAAGCATAGAGAAAACAATGAATGTTAAAAATTGTTTGTCTCATGATAAAGATGATGAGGAGATGGCTGAAATACATCCCCAAACAGCAGCGCCAACAAAAGAACAGCAAGGGACACCCATGAGGAGAAATGGAAGTGCTTCTCCAAGCACACCACAAAGTGGAAATTCAAGTGCATCTTCAAGCACTTGCACACCAAACGAAAGAGGCAAGAAGTTCAGAAATTTAAGTGACATTTATGAGCAAGAGGCAGCAAATGAAGGTATGAATTCCTTGTTTGAATTGTATTGTCATGTTGATGATCCTATTCATTTCGAAGAAGCAATTAAAGATAAGAAATGGATAGAAGCTATGGATGAAGAGATGAATGCCATAGAGAGAAACAAAACATGGGATTTGGTTGAGCTACCAAAAGGTAAAGAAGTCATTGGAGTCAAATGGGTCTATAAGACCAAGTGCAATGCTAAAGGCAAGATAGAAAGACACAAGGCAAGGCTGGTTGTCAAAGGGTACAAGCAGCAGTATGGGAGAGACTATGAGGAAACTTTCGCACCGGTTGCAAGAATGGAAACCGTGAGAGCAGTGATGTCCATAGCAGCACAAAACAAATGGAAAGTTTACCAAATGGATGTTAAGTTAGCATTCTTGAATGGAGTGTTAATGGAAGAGGTTTACATTGAACAGCCTCTAGGCTATGAGAAGAAAGGTGAAGAGCACAAAGTGTGCAAATTGAAGAAAGCTCATTATGGGCTGAAGCAAGTGCCAAGAGCATGGTACAGTAGGATAGATTCCTATCTACTAGAGAATGGATTTGAAAAGTGTGAGGGAGAACCCACAGTCTACATCAAAGAAAAATATGGTAAATTGCTAATTGTTGTGTTATATGTTGATGATGTGACTTTTACAGGTAATGATGACTACCTCATTGAAAATTTCAAAGCAGTCATGAAAGAGGAATTTGAAATGACTGACATGGGTTTGCTGAGATACTTCTTAGGAATAGAAGTAGATCAAAATGAAATTGGAATTTTTATCTCACAGGCAAAATATGTAAATGAAGTGTTGGGTAGATTTAATATGCAAGAGTGCAAGGCAGCAATCACTCCCACAGTAATGGGATTAAAACTCAGCAAAGAGGACAACAGCAAGGACTTTTATCCTAGTTTGTACAAGAGTATAGTTGGTAGCCTTATGTATTTAACTGCAACTAGACCTGACATAATGTTTGCTGTTAGTTTAATTTCCAGATTCATGGAGAGACCAAAGGAAGCACATTGGCAAGCAGCAAAGAGAATTCTGAGGTATGTCAAAGGTACTAAAAAGTTTGGCATCTTATATAATGTCTCAGAACATTCAGATTTAGTTGGATACACTGATAGTGATTGGGCTGGAAGTGTAGATGATCGGAAAAGCACTTCCGGTTATGTTTTTCACATGGGTTCAAGAGCCATTTCATGGGCTTCTAAGACGCAGTGCATTGTAGCATTGTCTACAGTAGAGGCTGAATATGTGGCAGCTACAGCAGCAGCATGTCAAGCAGTTTGGATGAGAAGGATGTTGAGGAGCTTAGGCCAAGAGCAGGAAAAAGCAACAGTGATTTTTTGCGACAATAGCTCAACTATTGCATTATCAAAGAATTCAGTGTTTCATAAGAGAACTAAACACATTGACACAAGGTTTCACTACATCAGGGAATTGGTAAGCAATGGAGAAATTGTCTTAGAACATTGCAGGACTCAGGAACAGGTAGCAGACATTTTGACAAAGCCACTGGACCAGAAAAGCTTCGAGTTTTTGAGAAAATGTTTGGGTATGACTGAATGCTCAGCAGTTGAAATTAAAGGGGAGTGTTAAAATATTAATTTCCAACTGCCCGCATTAATTCCGGAAAACCACTTCACAAAACTACCAGCACATTTCGCACCGCTTTTTGCAATAAGCTATTTCTGTCAGAGGGCCTCCGAACACCCCGACTTGCTGCCACGTGTCCAGTGTACGGACACAAAACCACCCACTCCCCGGAAGCTAAAGTTCGATTGTTTTGTGAGAGGTTGGTGTGCGAAATGCGTCCGATCAGGTCAACGGACAAGGATCAACGGACAAGGATCTCATTCAACCTGCGAGAAAGTTACTTTTACTTTTACCACACGTTTTATTTAATGCATTTAATGAAATGTCATAGTTTTAGGTAATACATTGAAAGTTTTTCTTTTTTTTCTGGGCAAAAGACTAAACTATTTGTATTAAAATAAAAAAGAAGAGTATGTACAAGAGGTCGAAACCTCTGAGAGCGCATGGACAGCTCTCTAACAAGAGATACAGACCATTACTGGTGTGAACATTGACATTTTTCTGTATCTAACAGACCATTTACAGTCAATAGAAAAAGATAATAGAACCTGTAAATGTCTAAAGCTAACACTGCTTCTGTTCATACAAAAACCTGCTGACTGGACATATAAAAAAACTTGCTGACTGGACATACAAAAACTTGCTGACCATGTAAGGAACTTGCTGACTGGACACAACAGAAATAAACAAAGTGGAACCGGGGAGAGAGGACACGCGTCCCGCATCCGACAGAGCGAAGGTGGCATCGAAAGAGCGAAGGTGGCGAACGACACACGTCCAAGAACCAGGATCATGCTGGTCGAAGGTGGCAGCATAGCAGAAGGAGAACTAGTGCAGATACACCCGCATCCAAAAACCAGGGCTGAGACGACCACCGCAG
>APFE030903534.1:12694-47752 GCA_000404065.3 Pinus taeda | reverse complement strand
AGTTCGCATATAGTTCCAGGGGACACTGCCAGACTCCAATATAGCTTTAGCTGTATTACTTGTTCAAAGGAGAGCTTCTCTATATGTCATATAGACAGGATGTGTTCCACCGAATGAAAGAATATCATGTCACGTTTCCTGGAGCTTCTTCTTGAATGAAAGAAGATCTCAGTGAATGAAAGGATCTTCTTCTTGGAAAATCAAAGGGAAGGCTCATAGGGAATGAGGTAGCAAGGGAGATACCTGAGTTAGATAACTCTTGAGTTGGTTGGAGCCTGTGGAGTTACTCCATTGACAGACAAGCTCTCAGTACTCAAATTGGACCCAGGTGGTCTTGATATCTGAATATTTGAGTTACAAAGACTAGAAACCCCATTCAGGAGAATAAAATATATCAATGAATGAAAGGAGCTTATTCTTGGAAAATCAAAGGGAAGGCTCATAGGGAATGAGGTAGCAAGGGAGCTACCTGAGTTGGATAACTTTTGTGCTGGTTGGAGCCAGTGGAGTTACTCCATTGAAGACAAGGTCTAGGTACTCATATTAGATCTGAGTGGTCTTGATATCTAAATAATTGACTCAGAAAGACTAGAAATAACTATGGAATTTTGAGGGCTCAGGGTAGACTCAGACGTAATTGTCAGTCGCATAGGTTGGCAGGAGAGCACACTCAAATAGAGCATTCCTAACTATTAAATATCATAAATAGATAAGTAACTAATAATATTACTGTCTGTCTTTGAATAAATGTGATTTATTAATGTAAGACAAAGACAAAAATTCATTAAACGATAATCGAATTGGTAATATTTCATAAAATAAACAAATTGTCGAAAGAAATAAATTAAATATTGTGTTGATTGTTATATCTAGAGTTACCAAAAGAGTAAAGCTCATGTTTCCGAGCTCAATAAATCTCAATGGAACTAGAAATAAATGTAGAGATTAGTTGGTAGTTAAAATGAGAAGTAATAGCTTCTTTAATTGAGCAGTGAACAAAAATATTAATGTAATATGCTAGTAGTATGAAACTACAACCGTGGAGTTAATAAATAGAAGCATGTAAATTACCTAGAGTCAAATCCCTTTTTTCAGTACGCAAGGATCCTTCAAACAAATAGAATTATACAAAGGTACACTTAAAAACCCCCTCAGCGGGCAATTCCGAATCAATATTAAATTACAAGCTAGATAGTATTCTTGTTCTAAGATTATCTAAGTCTTGACTGTCAGACCCTTGTATGCATTAAACTCTAATGTGCTAGACAAGCCAATAGATCATAGTTGTATCTTGACCTCTTATGAAATCTCTAAGGCCGAGTAAATAAAAACCAAAAATGTAGCAAGTAAGAGAAACTTGGAAGTAAAGAAGAACTTGGGGTTAGCAAATTAGTCCCATTAACCCTCCACACTATCCATGACTGCAAGAAAAGTAGAGTAACGAGAAAGCAAAGTAATTTAACCTGCACCAAAAGTCGAGCAGGTTTAGACTAAGAATAACTAGTTTGCTCTAAGTATTGTAATAAAAATAAGAAATTCCCTAGGACTACATGTTCATGTCGGTGGTTGCAACTGGAAACCTACCAACAGAATTGAGAAAGGCTCAGAACAACTAACCCAGAACTCATAAAATCGATAGAAACAAAGGGACCTAGAAGTGGGTTAACCTGTTCCAAGCATTTTGTAGGCACATGATTGAATCCTAAGATAGGATTCTCCATGGAAGCTTCCAGATCTAGGTTACTAGTAAAAAGAAGCAGACAAATTAGACTTGAAAACCATCTTTGAAAACACCTTCAGACCTCTAAACTCTCTTACCACAAAGACAAGTAACATTGCAAGGGGAAAATCACAAAATTTACTTGGTATGCCTGGTTGAGAAGACGACGTGGGTTTTTGGGCCATATCATCGGGTTGGGCATAGTGCAAATGACAGAGTCCTAGGCAAACGAAGTGGGTGGTTACCTAATTCGTTTGGAAAAAGCAAACGTTGTTGGATCCAACCCTAATCAAATTGATAGTGGAAACATTTACAGGTGTCCCAACATGGGATTTGGGACAGTACGCTCAGGTGTAGCTAGCTTGGCACCCACTCTGACCTTGTCTCATAGTACCATAGTGAATGATACCATTTAAATTACATTAAGAATGGTGTACCTATATATATTGGCAGCACCCTTGGGGAAATTTTTTTTATAAGATATGTATAAGCATGTAATAGATATATTAATGAAGTTTGTTTATTGTAGTTAGTTGTTATTTATGTTTTTTGTTTATTGTTGTGGTAAACATGTTACAAGTGGTATCACAACAAAGTTACAAGTTGAGGCCTGTATAGGCACCAAATCAAAAATAATAATAACAAAATAAAATTTATGTGTGATTCATATAGAGAAAGAAAGAGAGGAGAAGGACTAGGTGTCATGTGAAGAGGTGTGGAAACTAGCCCATTAGGATAACCAAGGGATGAGTCCGGACTCAATATGACAACCAACCCAGAAATGTGGTTCTAGTTAGGGGAAAACATTCGGAATGTGAATGCACTACTATTGGAAACAGTCCAACAATTACGAGTAGAAATGACCAATCTCCGAGCTAATAATGAAGGGTTGAGATTAGAACAGGAAAGAATCATAAAAATTTTGTCATACCAACAAAACCAAAGGAACCCAAACCCAAGTGTTGAAAATGGACATAGACCCAAAATGAATCATCAAGGGGAGGAACAACATGAGGTTGAAGGAAGTCAAATGAATAATGAAGAGGAGTCTGAAAATGTATCTGGTGGAAAAACCAAGAAACAGAAGGTAGAGTTGCATGGGGAGTTCAAGAAAATAAAACCCCCAACATTTGACGGGGAGGCTGAGGAAGCTGCAGAGGCATGATTGATTAATATGAATAAGCATTTTCAAATATATGAGTATGATGATAATTTGAAGGATTAATTAGCTATATATCAATTGCAGAATAAAGCCACATTGTGGTAGGAGGAGGTAAAAGAAATTAGGCAGATTGATGAGCGAGAAGTAACGTGGGACAAATTTCAAAAGAATTTTAAGAATAAATATCTAACATAATGTTTTTATGACAAGAAAATGAAATAATTCCATGATATGAGACTAGGTCAGTAGACCATGGATGAATTTATAACTAAATTCACCTCGTTGTTGAGATACATACCCTAGATTAGGGAAGAGAAGGCTAAGGTGCAACGTTTTATTAGTAGTCTATCTGTGTTCACGAAGGAGAGATTGGAATTTGACAATCCGAAAACAAGGGATGAGGAAACTCGGAAAGACAGGATTTGTTATCAACAAACAAAGTTGAAAAATGACAGCAGTAAAAGTTGGGTAGAGAGGAAAGGACACAAGAGCATGAAAAGTATGAAAGGAAATAAGATGTTTAGCAACAAAAACTCCACAAAAGACCCTTAAATAAATTTTTGGAAAAGAATCAACATAAGACTTGTATTCCTAATGAGTCCCGACAAATGGAAGCATCCAGCAAGCCTGATCCAAATCAGGTTTCAAAACCCCCTCTACGGTGTTGGGGTTGCAGAGAACCTCACTACTAAAAAAATTGTCCTCATCGGGGAAGACCGGAGCAAACTGCAAATATTCAAGAGGTTTCTACAGTTGGAGAGATAGCAAGGAACATTCCATGAATTAATGCAGTGTTGGAGGATCACCAAGTTGAATATCAACCAACAATAGTTGAATTCAAAGGTAAATTAGTCAACTATTATGTTTCTATTTTAATAGATCTTGGTGAAAGATTAAGTTACATTAGTCGTAAGATAGTTGAATCCTATCATTTACAAAGTGTTAAGTTTAATAACCCTTGGCTGGTACAATTAGCTACTAGAACAAAACAAAAAATAACCTCTAAGGTAGATGAGTGTGTGATAAGAACTAGTGACCAGTGGATTAAGGAAACATTTTATGTGTTGCTATTAGGATCGTATGATGTATTGATCGGCATGGACTAGTTGGAGAAACATTGGTCTGTGTTCAACTGCAAAGAAAATACCATTAGTTTCCTCAATGAAGAGGGAAATAGACAACAAATCCAGGGCATTAAGAAAGGAATTAGAGTACGTCCAATCACAACAAATCAACTAAGCAAATGCATGAGGAAAGGCTATCAAATATACATTGTGCAAGTTGGATACACCAATTTGAAGGACAAGCTTTCTGCACTGGAAGGTATATCAGTGGTGCAAGATTTCAGTGATGTTTTTCCAGAATAAATTTTGGGGCTACCACCCAAGCGAAATATTGATTTTATAATTGAATTGATACCTGAAGCATCTCCTGTGTCAAAAATTCCTTACCATATGAGTGTTCCAGAATCGACGGAGTTGAAATTACAGTTGCAAGAATTGTTGGACAAAGGATACATATGCCCTAATGTCTCACCATGGGGTGCCCCAATATTGTTTGTAGGGAAAACGGATGACATTTTACAATTATGTATCGACTATAGGCAGTTAAATAAATTGACCGTTAAAAACATTTATCACTTACCTCGAATTGATGATCTATTCAATCAAGTAAAATGAGCAAAGGTATTCTCAAAAATAGATTTGTGCTTAGGTTATCATCAGATAAGAATAAAGGAAGAAGATATCGACAAAACCGCATTTAGAACTCGTTATGGCCATTATGAGTTTATTGTGCTCCTGTTTGGCTTAACTAACGCCCCTGCAACATTTATGAGTTTGATGAATGAAATTTTCCATCCATATTTGGACAAGTTCATCCTAGTTTTCATAGATGATATTTTGATTTATTCAAAAAGTGTAGAAGAGCACAAAGAATACCTCAGGATAGTGCTGCAAACACTAAGAGAAAAACAACTTTATGTTGAATTCAACAAGTGTGTTTCTTTAAAGACCAGATTCAATATCTGGGGCATGTAATTTATTCTAAAGGGTTAGCAGTAGATCTAAAGAAAACCAGAACTATCATGGAATGGTCAGTACACATAAATGTATCCGACATTAGATCGTTTATGGGATTAGTTAGGTACTACCATCATTTTATATAAGGGTTTTCACGAATTTCTTATCCAGTCACTTCTTTGCATAAGTGTTATAGCTCCAAATCTCACTCTTGATGTTTGTGATGCTGCACTCATGGCCTAGGGCAACCCCTCCTTCCAGAGTTGGTCCAAATACTTAAAAAAATAGTGTTTTACTCCCTATACGCGATATTTCCCTGAGATAAACGCGTGTGTACACAAGTCTGTGTATACCCAACCCGTGTATATGTCTTAAAACACTTAAAAAAATTAAATCTCCTTAATTTTGGGCGAAGATCATGGGTTTTACCTATTGATTACCTATTAGTGCCTGTGGCCCAACTGTTCCCAACGAATTTCCAACCAAAAAACCACTTTGGGAGAAGTATAAAAAAGCTTCAATGGGAAGGCCTAAAGGAGGAGAGAATAGAGAGAAAAATCACTCTGCTCAGATTATCCCTAATTAGGTCTGAGGATCCTTGTGCTTCCAGCACTTCCCCCATTACAGGAAACCCTTGTTTCCGTGAGTTATGATGTCTTTTCACTAGTTGAGATATCCTTCTGTGAGTCTTGGAAGGAGCTTTTTGAAGACTTGGGATTGGACGGGTCTGGAGGACGGTTCCGCTTGGAGCCAACGAGAGGAAGATTAAGGTGATATCATTCCTTACTTTGTTTTACTTATCCGCAATAAAGAAACACATGTCTTGTTCCTGAAATCAATCTTCTTCATGCTTATGATGTCGTCGTTATGGTTTGCATATAAATCATTGTTTCAATTGTATAACTAACTACCTTTCAATATGTTATGAAGTTGGTTTCTATATGATGCTTGGTCCATATACTGCTATGCTTCTTTGAATTGATTGTTTTGCAGGTTTAATGATCGAAAGGAACTCCAAGAAGGTTTTGACCTTGGCTGGATCTACCCAAATGAAGGACCCCCAGGTGCACCTCTTTTCACGTAGCTTGCTTATTTTAGTATCATGGTTGTGTGGAATGCTTGTTTTTTACTATAGATAACCCCCGCTCTGCTAGGGTATTGACCCAAAACCCTAGGGGACTTTGTCCCTCAACAAAAATAAGGGAAGGGCATTTAAGTGGACAATAGAGTGTGAGCATAGCTTTGAATAATTAAAGCACACACTGAGCACAACTCTGGTATTGAAGATTGTTGATCCAAGGAAAGAATTTGTGATATGTACGGATGCTTTCTAGGAAGGTGTTGGGGGAGTTTTAATGCAAGATGATAGAGTGGTGGCTTATGAGTCACCCAAACTAAAGGAGCATGAACATTGATACTCCACTTATGATTTGGAAGATTTGGAACTAACGACAGTGGTGCATGCCCTCAAAATGTGGCGACATTACTCATTGGGGAAGAAATTTATGTTAATGACAGATCATAATAATTTAACAAATTTCTTTAGACAACCCACTTTAAATGCTCAACAAGCAAGATAGACTGCATTTTTAAGTGAGTTTGATTTTTATATTAGACATCTGAAGGGCAAATGAAACTAAGTGGCGGATGCCCTCAATAGGAAGTTGCAGTGTATTTAGGAAATGAAATATAGTCAAGTAAAACCTAAATTTGCAGAACAAATTAAGGAAGTAGCAAACCAAAACCCAGAATATGTGTCTTTATGGCAACAGAGAAAACAAGATCGAGATGAAAGAAAACAGAATGATTTTGGTATTAATAATGAAAAATTGTTGACATTTAAAGGCAAGAATTATGTACTAAACCAAATATCCATTAAGAAATTACATTTGGATGAATTACATCGAAATCCTTATGCTGCACATCTAGGTTATCAAAAATGATTTTCTGCCATTAAAGGGAATTATTTCTGGCCCGGAATGTGGAAAGATAATATGGAATATTTGGCTAGATTCTTAGAACGCCAACAAATGAAAGTTAAACATCGACGTCTGACAAGTTTTCTTGTTAGGTCCCTATACTACTAGTGTAACCCCTTATTGCTATTAGTACAACCCCCTTATTATATTGTTGTACCCATGTAGTCCCCATATTATTATTATTGTGCCCCATAGAAACCCACTATTGTTATTATTGTGCCTTTACATTATTATTGTTATGTCGGCTTTGATTATATTATGACCCCTTAGACTCCTATATATAGAAAGGAGGTCTTGTCATTTGTATCATCCAAGAATTGTTCATTTGTATAATGTAAAAGAGGTTGGCCCCTCGAAGAAGGCTGATTCTAAGGCATGTCTATTTTTCTTCTTTTGTGATCTGGTTTCCTAACATTTGGTATCAGAGATGATATCTTCCGGTTTCTGTAATACCCCTTAATTCAACTTCCTTTCTTCCGCCACAAAAATTTCATGAAATTTTTGAAAATTTTAAAGCTTTTGGCCTTTACCAATGCACCTTCTACATTTCAAGGTTTGATTGAATTTCCATTTTCAACTCTCCTTAGAAAATTTGTGTTAGTATTTTTCGATGATATACTAATCTACAACAAGTCTTGGAAGGATCATGTTGAACATGTTGACGGGGTGCTCAAACTATTGGAGGAGAAACAATTATATGCAAAAAGATCCAAATGTTTCTTTGGAGTATAAGTGGTGGAATATCTGGGTCACAATGTATCTCATGAAGGTGTTAAGGTAGACCTTAGCAAAATTAAAGCCATTAAGGAATGGAAAATCCCCACATCCATAAAGCATCTGCGAGGATTTCTCGGGTTGACAGGGTATTATGGCAAGTTTGTTAAGAATTATGGGAGAATAGCAGCACCTCTAACAACATTATTGAAGAAATATGCATTTTCATGGACTTCAGAAGTAACAAAGGCCTGTGGGTGGTTAGTATGACTAGGGGTTGGTCCACGATACTCTTCTGTGTTTGCGTGAAGGTTTTATGGCAATGCACAAGACCGGGGGACGGGGCTCACCGTGTGGCCCCTCTCCCAACGTGCCATAACTTATCCCTTAAATATATGTGGCAACATATATAGGTTAAGAGCTATCATGCAAGAGAGTTGGTAAGGCTCAGACTTTGTAAGTGGCAGGTCACCCGTTTGAAATCGGTTGAGGCCATCCGACCCTTATGAATTTTTTTGGCCAGTGTGGAGGCGTCATGGGGCACCTCTAGTTGGGTCAAGTGGAAGCTTCCCATTAGGCCACCAAAACAAAATTCAACCAATGAAAATGTGCCAACCTGCACTTGTACGAGGTTGTCACTTGGCAAATTGTGATTGGTCGATCATACGCCCAATAGGCATGCTGAGCAAAATTTTGATCTCTGTATTAGCAACGTTTCTACTACTAACCTGCGTCTTATGCAAAAAGCAATTGATAGCAAAATAATCCTCATGAGAATAATGATAGAGTAGTATAATATAAAGTTACTATAATAAAAAATCTTGAAACATAAATTATGTTAAAAAAAATTAGGTCTCATATGGTTTATATTATATTAAAAGAATTAGTCTCATATGATTTGGGTGAATCACTTGACTACACATAAGATACAAAATTGTGAGAAAGAAAACAAAGGTTTAACTTGTTTACTTATTGTTTTCTTTGTCATTTTGTTGTGCCCCAAGGCTAATTGCATTTGTTCATGTACAATACATACCATGTGTTATATTTGTTATATTAAATAGTTAAGAATGAATTGACAATATGTTATATTTTTACCTAAATTGACTTAAAACTTTAAGTATCACTATCTATATATAAAAAAGAGTAAAATATAATACTATACCATACAAAATTGAAATATAATATTATACAATATACAATATAATTAATATAAATTCAATATTATTTAATGATTATTATATGTTATTTAATGCAATTGAATATTATAATAATATATTTTTTATTTATAAAAATTTCAATATTATAATTTTATTTATTGTATATTTTAGTTAAAAAAACTAATAATATTTATACATTTAAAAACGACCTATTTCATTAAAACGTAAGAAATTTTTTTTTAAATCTCAATAATTAACTCTTATAAACTCTGAATTTACTTTATTATTAATAAAAAATTAAGTAATTTTGCACATTCCACTTAGTATTAAACCAATTAATACTAATTCCTTTTGGTTCACACAATAATAATTTAGTTGTTATAAATTAGGATCATTGGTAACACAACCATCTACCAGGTTTCCTTGAAAACAGTCAAGGCAAACAAAGGTGTTAATCATTGTCATTAAAAGCTACAACTCTAACTATTATTGGTAGGTCATAAGGGTTAGATAAAATAGAAATGTAATATATATTTTTAAATTTTAAGTTATTATTTTCATTAGTATAATATAATATTAATTTAAATTAAATTAAATATAATAATTTATATTTAAAGTAAATTTAAAAATATCTTGAAATGTATTGTGATAAAAGGCTTTTTTAAAAATATAATTGAAAAAAACCACCATCATTTTATAAAAATAAAAACCAATAAAGAAAAATTAAGATATTGGTACTATAAATAGAAAAAAAGAAAACTCTAAATGTGAAAAAGTGATCTCTCTGAGCAGTGCGTTGTACAGATATTATGATGTGACTACCGTTGTGGCAAAAATGGAGTGGTTGGAAAGATCTCACTGCCACTTAACATGGCCCTACGTACAATGACCCAAGTATGACAAATTTGACTTTAGATTTATAATTTTTTTGAGTTTAGACTACTGTGATTCATATGGTATTGTTTAGAAGAGAATTTTTTATGAGAGATTACACTTAATAATTTTTTTTGAGCTAATGTTTTGAATTTTCTAGTGTAATTATGAAATTTTTTTGACTAGCTACTTTCTTATACCTGCCAACCGGTTATATTGTAATAGTTTTTTGGTTAAAAAGTTTTGATTTTCAATATGGAATAATGCAGTGTACGACTACTAGCCAATGCAACAGCAAATTCAATCTGTCATTCAAACCTCCTTACAGGCCTTTCAAACCTCCTTACAGGCCTTTCAAACCTCCTTTTCGTACCGTAAATTACGCTGATAAGACTATTATGCCATGTAATAATGCAGTGTAAGACTGTTATGCCAGCGTAATAATGCAGTGTACGACTACTAGGCAATGTAACTCCAAATTCAATATGTCATTCACATGGTGCATGTTACCTTATGGGCCTTTCAAACCTCCTTTTCGTACCGTAAATCATCGATGTGGTCGATTTAATCATTTTTCGGGATTTTAAATTTTTGTACCTCGTTAATATTCTTTTAAAGTTTAGTGGTTTAGCCTTGGAATTGACCTTATAATCTTGTGAAAATATTTCGGTCGGCTACTTATTTTTAAATGATTTTCGGACCACTTATTTTTATTTTCAATGATCAAACCGATGACATAGATGTGTTATCAGCGTAATTTACGGTCCGAAGAAAAAGAAGTTTTAAAGGCCTATAAGGTAACATGCACCACGTGAATGACGGAATGAGTTTGGACTTCATTGGTTAATACTGCATTATTCCATACTAAAAATTGCTCATAGTTTTCACACAATTCATGACATTCCAACTTTTTAAATTAAAGTAAGGCGGTACTAAAATAATTCTGAAAAAGCAGCCGACCAGAACATTTTCACAAGATTATAGATCATCAGCATGAATATAAAATTATTACTTTGAGATTTGTAGAGTTTGAGTGGGGCACTTAGACTACCTTTATTTTTGCAGAGTTTTCAAATTCAAGTTGTTGATCTCTTTAGATGCCTAGATAACTAGAAATCTATACTTATACTATTTTTCACTCATGGTGGTAATTGTTGAGCTTTAAGAAATTGTTAAGTAAACTACTCATTTAGTGGAGGAGAAGATAGAGTTCTCTTGCGCACTTTTCCTCTTCTTTTGCATTTTTTCCCTATTGGTTATCGTTATCGTTACCGTTAGCGTTTTTATTAATCCATATTATAATCGGTTTATAACAATTATTTGGTTGTTAAATTATATAACTAGTGATTTTTTAAAGGCATATATATATATAAGAAATAATAGATTTTGGAAGATTATCTTAAAATTAAATATAAATTTCTTATTTTAAATAGAATAAATATTATATAAAGATTATTTAAAAAAATTTGGGATAAATAAAATGTATCACTACACTTATTACATTAGACTAAGCAAGTTGGTGTGGCATGTATTTTATTGAGATAAAGTAGGTTTAATGAATTACATATATCTCTAGCAGTTGTCTCTAGCAAATAATGCTAACCTTATTGCAAAGTGGGACTAAAGAATCATCCAAGTGGTATTGAGATAAAGTATATTCAATGAATTACATATATCTCTAGCAGATAATGCTAACCTTATTGCAAAGTGGAACTAAAGAATCATCCAAGTGTCATAGATGTGTAGCGACAACAAATTTAGTGAGGATGACCACTTTCGTTTTCACCCATGCCAAGGATTTTCTTCAGGTAGTATATATTTAATCATGGATAAACCTAACCCTAGATTTATTATCCTCCAGTACTCTTGCACGCCACTTGGTTTTGGGATAGCTAGATGAATCGAGCCTCTCCAAAAACATTAGATGTTCCACAAATACCAACTTTAATATTTGAATGCATTTGCGAATACATAGTCTTCGGAGATGACACTGATTCCTAGCTTCTCTATTTCTTTACACCAACAAAAATTTAGCAATTCCAAAACTCAAGTAATAGAACAAAAATGACATCATTTCCAACAAAGGGCATCAAATTCAGATGACTTCCAAATTGCCAAAAGCATCACTGGCATGTCTTTTAAATTTGTAGAGAGAAATCATTTTTGTATTTAATAAAACTATTTTATAATTTTTTAATTTATACAAAAATCTCCAGCCCAAGTGCCACGAACAAATCCCACTGCTAAATGCATACCATAAGGTTTGTCAAAATCTCCAATGCAAGCGCCATGAGGCAAGCCCACTGCTCATAACCTATGCATGAGCACAAAGTGTGTTGGGTCCTTCATTTTTTTGAAAATATTTTTGAAACCAACTCACAAATTAGTTGTGGAGAAGAATAGGATAGATTTGTGAAGCATTCCTTCTTAATAGGGAGTGAAAATATCATCGACAAGCTAGACTACACCAACCTTTTTTGTTGGCAAACTCAAGTTGAACCCTAGGTCTATCATGATTATAAATTTTCAACCAACAAATGGTTCTGTTGTTGGGACCCAAACTTCAAAAGGGATCTAGATCATGACATCTAAAATCTTTGGTCGAGGTATTCAGGAATGGTGGCATGAGAAGAATGATCACTTTATTTTGCAACAGGCATAATTGAGACAAAAGAATCTAAATTGGGTTAGAGAAGAAGTTTTGTATGTTAAACCTGATTGCAACCAATATGGGACCTTTTGGTGTAAATTCCCTGAAGAGTTACATAATTGGTTGAGGTGGTTGTAGGTTAAGGACAAAGTTGGAAGTCAACCTGGGTTGCGTAGAAATTGGTCTACGATTGATTTGACTGAGCTTCACCAATTAAACACAATTTAACAAGGGTTGATTTGTGGGTGAATGCAACACTGGAATGCAATATTATTGAATTTGTTGCTGAAAACCATCAATCTTTCTCTCGCACATAAGCGATATTTAAGGTCAAGTTGTGTTGGGTAGCGAAGGCCCTGCGTAACAGTTTTGGGGCTCAAAGCCCACAATTTTGGGTAATAGTATGGTAAAGGCTCCATGAGATGCACGGAGTGCGAATTGTAATGAGTAAAGTCAAAGGGTTGTCCACCCGAAAATAATGTAAGAAAATAGAAAGTGAGTCGACCTACCCATGGTCCGTGGACCGTGGGAATGTATAAATTGAGCAAGGCTCTAAGGCTAGAAGACAATTTTTGTTTTGGATCTTAATGTTATGGGTTTATGAAGGCAATATTCTCTCTGCGTCTATAAGTCTGAGTTAAGGGTGTTGGTAGATAGATAGAGGCTCTGCAGCTGTGTGCCCGAACCCCTGCAGTTGGCGGATTTGGTTGTACTGAAGAGGAGATAAATAAAGATAAGAATTATTGAATCACTGTGTGCTTTATCGTAATCTATCTGTTTCTTATATTCTGAATTTATGCATGTTTATGATTGCACTTATTGGTTGTTACTATTAAACGTTTGCTTAAAGACCTTAAGAAGTAGATAAGATCTAGAATATAACTCGTTAATAACAAAGCACATCTACGCAGAAGCCTAATAGCAGTACAAAGTAGCGCGACAGCACAGAACGGTTCACGACCCCATCCAAACCACATCAAGACATCCCAAGGGTGAGGAAACCTGGTTCCAACATCCTCCCATACTACCTCAGTTGAGACTTCAGTCAGCGCTCCACAGATTATTGCCGAAAGGGCCGGTAGTGTGGGATTTGTTCGGCTAAAACACTTCTAAACCTGGGTCAGGCCCCAACAAGCCAACAAATGGTTCCATTGCTGGAACCGGGATCTTCCTAAGGGATGTCTGATGTTGGAACACTGGAACCCTATGAAGAAAGAACTTGAAGATTGGTTGGATCAGAAGCTTCATGAGTTTGTAGTACAGGAAAATAGAAATTTGTGGATATCTGAGGAAAGGTGGCTGGATGGCTACATATACACAGAGATCCACGAGATCTTCTTTGCGTCCTTCTCAACAGAGTTGTATGAGTGGATCACGAGGCTAGCTGACAGTTAGGGAAGGTGCAGACTGGATCAGCCCATCGTGTGGACTCCAGAGTTGGTGTGTAGGCTGGAAGCGTCTGAAGATAAAATTGAACGGGAAGTAGATCACTGGTTGGATCGAATAATAGGAGGGTTTATCACCGAATACGCGATAGACACAACTGTGAGTTACAGCGAAGTAGAAAGGCGCTTTATCCAAGGACCGCGGGGCAAGTACATCAAATCGTTGAATACTTGGATTAAAATGTTGTTATGTGAAAAAAGGATTATGTGCATGCATTGATGTTTGGGGTAACGAGGAGCGGAAGAGGCTATCGAGGGACCGAAGGATTAGAAAATAGTCCTTTGATTTCACTTTCACGAGAAAGCGAGGAGGAGCTCACAGGGTTCTCTTCGAGAAGCTCAGTCCAATTGATAAAGCAACGCATTCCATTGATACCACCACCGTCCTCGCCGTCACCTACCTCACCTACATCAAACCCATCTTCACCCACCCCACCTCTGCCACCACTGAGGGTTGGAATGGCGAGTGCGATCAAGTTGCCTATATTTAGAGGCATAGGAAATGAGGAACCAAATTAGTTATGGTTCTTGATAAAGGCTGTATGGGAAGCCCAAGGTGTTACAGACGGTAACATCAAAAAGGCCACTCTGGTAAGTGTGCTGCAGGATCGCACGTTGACGTGGTATATAAAGTACTCCAGTGATCACCCAAATGCAGGAATAGTGACGATCCAGGATGCATTGAAAAAAGAATTTAGCCAGCCAAAATCAGAGATGCAGTCGATCATCGGGTTCAAGGAGATCATGATGCTACCTGGTGAAACTTTGTGGGACCTCGATCGGAGATTGAAGAGTACAATCAGCGAGGCTAAAATGACACTGACACATGCGCAGCGCTACGCATGGTTTGTGGCATCTTTGACACCACATCTTAGGATGACGTTGTCATAGCAAAAGATCTCAACCCAAGCTGAAGCATTAGAGATAGCGACGAGGTTGCATGAAACTCCAATATAGGATCTAGGGTTGGGAGTACAACAAATCCACGTGCAACTACAAAACCTATGCTTAGAGATGCAAAGTTTGAAGCAAGATAGGGCGCCCCGACCAGAGGCGTGTGAAGAAGTGTGGTGTATCAAATGCAAAGGCCAAGGTCACAACAAGGATCACTGCCCTGTATTCACGAACTATCTAGCGGGAGGAGGGCCAATGCCATTAAAGCTAGAGGTACAAACAGGACCAAGTGTGGCGCCCGCACTCTGGTGCACGATTTTTTCAAGTAAGAGGAAAGCACGCAACAAACAACTGTTACCTGTTGCAGAAGTATACCCAGATCCCGTAGCAGCTGTATTGCAACTTCTGTAGATCAGTGGGTCACGACGAGCGAACGTGTTGAAGCTAAGAGCTAATGATGGAGAGGACCCTAGCCTATTGAATGTAGACTGAGACGCGGGGTTTCGACCCAACCGCTGGGCCACACGGTGGATTCCAAGGACGCGGATGAGGAAGGGGAGGAATGGGACCTGGACGAGGGTGCGGACAGTTGATCTGTTATAATTATGGAGGACCGGGGCACTACGCTCGAGATTGTACTAACCCGACGAGAGTATCGTGTCCATACTCTAAGCAGTTTGACCATGAAATCGTAGATTTCCCGACGTTGATTGCCCAAGCGCACGAAAAGAGGGTACTACAGCCTACTCCAACCCAAAATATCTAAATTATGAGGTCCGAACCATGGGAAGCGGATCCTAGCACAAACATGGTACTAAGGAGCGGTACAAGTACAGGGGGAGAGGCGAGGAAACAACTCGGAGAAGATGTGAAGGGTCACGATGCTCCTACAAAGGGACGTGACTTTAGAAAGGAACATGTGAAGGGGACATCTAAGGAAGCTTAGGAGAGCTTCACGGAATCCTCTACTCCAAGTAGTAAGGATCCAATTGAGAGGGGAATGGATCCCTCTATGTTGACTACCTTTTTATATAGATGTATGAAGCTACTACATGACAATAAGGCAGTTAAGGAACTACAAGAACTAATCACTAGGTGCACAAGTTCAGGGGAGCCGCACATAGTCCAGAAACTGGGAAAACATGCTTTGTGCACCAGACGGGAAATGCGTATGACAGCGCAAATCGGTGAGTATGAGATGGATCAGGTCATCCTGGATCTGGGGTCGGATGCGAATGTATTACCTAAGCAAACGTGGGAATGCCTGGGCAAGCCTACACTACAGTGATCTCCTATTCAACTACGGATGGCCAACCAACAAAAGATCTTGCCGATGGGAAGATTGCAAGGGGTGACAGTGGACCTTGAAGGCGTAAGTACGCTGATAGACTTTGAGGTGATAGAAATTGTTGATGATAGTAATCCATACCTTGCGCTGCTAGGAATAGATTGGGCCACGGACATGAATGGGGTCATCAATTTAAAAAGATGAAAGATGACATTCGAGAAAAAGTCACTCCGTGTTATAGTTCCATTGGACCCAGCTGAAGGAGAACGCTACACCGAACCGGTGCGTGACGAGGACAGTGACCATGAACTAGACTGCATCTACCAGATAATAGTGCAAGGCTAGGACCGGGTGAATCCCACAGCAGACGACAAAGTCTTATGGGAGCATAATAGTTCCTACACATTAGATTTAGATGAGGAGATAGAAGGATGGCAGAACTGATTGCATGAAGTCACAACGCTCAACTGTAACATGATGATTAGATCACTGCAACGCGTGACAACTGAGGTAAGGAATCAACCAATGGACGGCAGTGTAACAGATGGGAAGGAATTCGCCAACTACTATGGAACTTCAATTGTAGAGCAGAAGTGGTAGGGTGCGCCGAAAGGAGCACTGCGCACAACAATCACACCAGTGTGGCATAGGAAGATGAGGTGGAATGAGCACAAAGGTAGAAGGTCGTTGCGTGTATGAGTTGGAGGACTTCCACGGTGAATGGTATGTTTGTATATTTTACAACCATCGACTCGACTGAATTTGCACGTGAAAAGGGTTTGCTGGGCCAATAAGACCATAAACAAGCAGGGTGTGCAAAGAGAACTCTCTCCATGATCAGACACGATGAAACTAGGAAAGTGAAGATAATTTCCCCAATCACTGCCCCTGCAGTTTGACTTGAAAAATAAGACGTGTATAAAGGGACTCGGCAGTTGCAGGAAGCCATTCGGCGTGGTAGCTTGAGACTTCGTGAGCTTGAGGAAGATGGCAAAAGGCTAAGGAAGAAAAGCGCAAGGCTGGACGAAGAAATTGGCAAAATAAACATAGGATTCACACAAATGGGCCATGCGAATATGAGAATAAGGGGATCGAACCTGGTCGGCCGTCCTACGATACTAGAATGAGTCGTGACCCTGCTATTGTGGTTGTGACCACACCCTACCAAACGAGGGAGTACAGAACACGATGCGATACTTGATTCCACGGTACACGAAGGGTGCCCGCAGCTCGAGCTAGTAGGGAAGAGGAAGTCTCACACGAGGGGTGCGACCACTTGACTATTTGTAGGAGGCCCAGTCTTAGCACTCCAAGTAGTTGGAAGAGGGCGCGGGACTATAAAGAAGTCTGTAGGAAGGGTGCGTGATTCGGATGTGGCGTGCAGGGCCAGCAGGAAGCATAAAATGTGTCCGCGTCCTAGGGACTACGCTACCACATGGGAAGGATGGAAGGTGACCATTGCAGATATTGTTCATGACAAGATGTCCCATTTAAGACACTGAGGAGCGGGCAGCGGGCCATTAAGACATAGGGCTAAATGGATTTGCTGCCAAAATCACATTAATGAGCCATGAATGAAGGGAACGGTTGAATTTAAATTCGAAGATGCATATAAATCATAGATGGCTTGTCCCCAAACAACCCTTGGCACCTTGCATATTACATCATGTTGTTATCAAGCAAACAGGAACAATATGGATGAGGCACACCTGAGAGAATGTTCGTGGTTTAAAGCATTGCTGAAGGATATGCAGAAGACCCTAATTAAGATGTCAGCCATAACCAAGGAGGTGAAAAAGAACCCTCTGCCGCAGGAAGGGAGTATAGCTGAGATCCCTAAATCACCCCAGATGCTGTAGACCAAGAAGAACCCATAGGTAGTAGGACCGGTTTGGATGTCTCTGCGAAATCCGCAATTTGGAAAATTGTCGATGGAGGAAAAAGGCAAAATTTTTACCATTGAGAGCGATGAAGAGGAAGAGGATCCCTGTCCTTTGTTGAAGAAATAGAACCAGAAGAAGAGATGGAAGAAGATATCTAGCCAGTACGGGCTCCAGCAAAGCGGCCTAAGTATGTTCCTCCCAGGAAAGGGAGGGCCAAGGTACCTAAAGATTTGGATGTCGTTGACAACATACTCATCACCCTATCTCTCCCTAAAGGGGTTCTGTTCGAAGGAATGGTGACCAGCCGCATCCCTACTATGAAATTTGAAGACTAGAACCTTGCGGATATTGAGAAGTTTCCCCATTTGGAAACCAGTGAACTGTGGAGCAAATCACAGAGGGGGTTGTTACGACACTACAGCCGCAGGAATGGCTGCGAAAGGTGGAGGAGGCTGGGCTACTCTACCTCCTATCAATTCCACATTTTCATCGGCCCCCCATTACAATATTGGTCATCATGTAACTGTTGTGTCTGGTACACGATGGGTACTTATGGATAGACAAACCCATCCCCATCACGGTGGAGCTCATTCATAAGATCTCGTGGCTTCCTTGTGAAGGAAGGGACCCTGTGGAAATAGTTGGTATGACTGGCGATTTAACGATGATAGAAGCCCTGAAAAAGAAATACAAATTAGAGAAAAAGTGGAGAGGGTATGCTATTGATAGTATTCAGGACAAAGCGGTTTGCATTCCTACCCAATTGCTGGCAGGAAAAGTGATGAGGAAATGCCGAGGCAACGAGGTCCTAGCAATAGTCTTTGCGTTAGCTGAGCAATGAGCAGAAGGGGAATGCTTCAATTGGGCGTAGTTCCTTTGTGACGAATTCTTGACCAACTGCAGAGAGGCCCAGGAGGAGGGAAAGACCTTCCACTATGTGTGGTTGCTTTTATTCATCCTATTGGTTACAAGTGAATTACCCGAGGATAGTCAGTTTCCTTCCCTGGACTAGGATTGGATAGAGGTCGTAAGATACACGTTGCTCCAGGCAACGAAGGACACCGCAAGAATCCGAGAAGTCAAGATTTTCTGGATACTGATGGATGCGAGCATACAACAGTGGATGAACTAGCAACCCCATCTATCTACCGAGGTATACGACAATGTGAATAACGTAGTCGAGTTTAAGGCAGATATGCACCATGTATACATTCGGGCATGCAAGGATCTAGAGCAGACATGGACCACACTTCCCTTCATTGCCATCGACGAGGCTATTTTTGCGGTGCTGGATACCTAGCCACCAGAGTGGTGTGGACCAAATGCGGTGGGATGCGATGAGACCACCATTCAAAAACAGAAGGCTAAGGCCAAGTGCTTCGCACAACAGAAGCAAAACAAATAGCACATTGCGGAAGAACAGGCGGCCCGAGGGGTAGTGCAGACTTCCACAGGCAAGGCGACAGCGAGAGAGGCTGCTACGACAAAGGACGAAAGTGGCCCGAAGCTAACCACAAAGCCAGAAATGGATACAGGGATAGAAGGAGGAGCACCATCCACCACCTATTCACCCTTAAAATGACCGCATGCGACAGAATGATCGAAGGCCTGGAAGAAGACCAAGGCATCCAAGTTGGAGGGGGAACTTATCACATTAACCAAAGGTGACCTATATGACATAGGGGATACAGTTCACGAAGTCACTTGGGAAATGGTCAACGAGGCCATGACGGAGAAAAAGACTGTGTTGGGGGTGCTCAGTGCACAGCTGCAGGAACTCGGAGCACGAGCCCTGCAACTGGAAATAGTCACTACCCATGGAGCTACGGGTATGTCAGCAACTAAGAAACTATTGCAGGCCAAAATGGCTAATGCTATCGCACTCCCGACAGGAGCATTAATAGCAGACAACATGGCAGATAGAGTTGTTGTAGGCCGGCTTATGGGGCTTGGATTAAATTTGGCTACCCTCCCCTGCGAGAGCTTATATTAGCTTCAGGATGGCATAACAAAGGAGCTCTACGCTAGGGAAGGATGTGCAGTGCAGGTACTTAGTGAGAAGCAAATTAACATTGAGCAATTGAGCCTCCAACGTGATGAAGCAGTTGCACAAAAATGGTAGTTGGAGCAAATTGTCGGGGAAGCCTGTTGTTGTGCCCCCGAGCTCGAGATTGTGGCAGATTTACCTATTGGCATACGGATCCACAAGTTGGCCAGTGGGTTCCGCAAAGCAAAGGACGAAGTAGAAAGGATCCAATTGGCCCTCAACTTGCAGATCAAAAAATTGAAACTAAAATCATAACCCTCTATACCACCGGAGGTCACAGAGTAGCAGAAAGGCATCATTCAGTCTGGATGGGAAACAATAGCATGCGCCATGTAGGAGTGCACTGGCTTGTTGGATCAGTCACTTATTACAGTCACTTCACTACAGGAAGACCCAACCTTTCAGAGGTTGGAAACAGAAGCAAGGGATTTACAACTAGCCTATGATAATGTTAGGGCGACCATGCAGATGGTTGCTATTATGCAACATTTGGCCAAGATGAGGGAGGCCCAGGCTCTCAAGATACAAGTTGATGTCACTCGACAGAAGGAAGCAGTGACTAAAGAATGCGTCCAGCCTTGACTTGATGAGGCATTTGTGATTTCCACCACCATCGAGTGAAAGGTAGCACACATGTAGGCAGTATATGAACCTGGACAAGCAACTGAAACTGATACTAATACATCAGTGGCTCATGTAGAACAGGTACAATGGATGGTGGAAGACTTTGTGGCGAGTGTAATAGAAGCATAGAAGTTACTGGATGACCTCGGCGCGAATATTTTCGCACTAGCCGAGTGACTCGGGATGAGTCACGATGATTGTGTTGGGGGCCGCCTGTTGGGTAGCAGAGGCCCCGCGTAACAGTTTTGGGGCCCAAAGGCCACAATTTTTGGTAATAGTATGGTAAAGGCTCAGTGAGGTGCGCAGAGCACGAATTGTAATGAGTCAAGTCAAAGGGTTGTCTGCCTGAAAATAATGTAAGAAAATATAAAGTGAGTCGGCTTTCCCATGGTCCGTGGACCATGGGAATGTATAAATAGAGCAATTCTCTAAGGTTAGAAGGCAGTTTTTGTTTTGGATCTTAATGTTATGGGTTTATGAAGGCAATATTCTCTCTGCGTCTGTAAGTCCAAGTCAAGGGTGTTGGTAGATAGATAGAGGCTCTGCAGCTGTGTGCATAGAGGCCTGGTAGAGTTCGTAGCTATGTGCGTAGAGGCCTGGTAGAGTCTGCAACTATGTGCATAGAGGCCTGGTAGAGTCCGCAGCTGTGTGCAAGGACCCCTACAGCTAAGTGCGTAGGGCGGATCTGGTTGTACTGAAGAGGAGATAAATAAAGATAAGAATTATTAAATCATTATGTGCTTTATCGTAATCTATCTATTTCTTATATTATTAATTTTTGTATGTTTATGATTGTACGCGCTGGTTGTTACTATTAAATGTTTGTTTAAATACCTTAAGAAGTAGATCAAATCTAGAATAAAATCGTTAATAACAAAGCACATCTACACAGAAGCCTGATAGCAGTACAAAGTAGCGCGAGGGCACAAAACGGTTTGTGACCTCATCCAGACCACATCAAGACATCCCAAGGGTGAAGAAACCTAGTTCCAGCACCCTCCCATACTACCTCGAGTGAGACATCAGTCTGTGCTCTACGGATTGTTGCCGAAAGGGCCAGTAGTGCGGGATTTGTTCGGCTAAAACACTTCTAACCCTGGGTCAAGCCCCAACAATCCAACAGGTTGTAGGGAATATTGTTAAAAGAGATCCTGCTTTGGATTAAGATCTTAATGGTTGAAGAAAACTTATTACCATTCCAATAAGATCGAATGACGACTTAAACCCTTATTGTTGGGGGTTGGATTTAGGGGGAGGAGTGTTCTATCATCATAGAAAATGAAGAGGCTGCTATAATGAATCAAGAGCAGTTTCATAAGGCATGATATTTTAGAGTTTTGCAGAGGGAATGGATAACCGATAAGTAGTGGGAATGGAAGTTGTGAAAAATTAGGCTTAGAAGAAGGGAGTTATAGCAGATAAGAGATTAAATAATGAGTTCAACGTTGAGGAGAAATATGATGGAGAGTCTCGAGTTGCGAGGAAAAGGGGAAAATGATGGATCTCTTTCTAGAGAAATAAGAGGCGCCAATGGAAGTATTGTAGAAGTATTGGATGGGACTAGCAGACCCCACTAAGAATGAGTAGGAGTTAATACACCTAAGCCATTTGTACAGTTGATTATGATGTCTGGTGAGCATACACCGGTTACAGATGATGATATGCACTTTGTAATGAGGCTAATATTCTTTGAATATGAGTCAATCCCTGATCATAGAAGCTCGCAACGTAGTGGTGCGACTCCTCCTCTCCCTCACCTTCCCCTAGTACTTATCAAAACCCTAATCATTTCTTTTCTAGGTTACATAATATTATCAAATTTCAGCAAGTACATTCTAGATATAGTACTAAGAGTTATAGTGGAAGAAGTAGTTCTAGTCGTGGTGTTAATCATGTTTAACAAGTTGTTCTCAATCGGGTTCCAAGGGATTTATAATTATTCCACCTGGGCAACCAATCACGGTTGGAAACATGGCTGGATCGCTTACCCGGTATCCAATGTTTTCAGGGAAAGGTGGTGAAGATATTGAACAACATTGGTATTTGTGTGAAGTTGTATAGGGGGCTCGTCAGACTCTTGACACAACCAAGCCTATTGAGTTCCAAACTACTTTAAGAGATCAAGCACTTTGATGGCTTATCAAGTGGATTGATGTAAATCATAATGTTACCATGGATGTAGTCAAACGAGAATTTCTTCGAGAGTATAAGTTACCCTGATCTAATCAACAAGGCTTGGCATAATTGTTGGATATTCGCCATAAGGAGGGTTAATCTGGTTGGCAATGCATGCATAGATTTAATGATGCCATTAGTAACTTATCTTATCCAATTGATCCTCATCATCAAAGAGATTTCTTTATTAAGGCCTGGTTGTCTCTGACTAGGTTTCCCCTATCAAAATTGAAGATTGATACATTACAAGATGCTTTGGAGTAGATGATGCAGATAGAAACCATGGTGGGATACCCACAATATTATAAAGTTGGTACTTCCTCTACTGATCTTGATATCATGGGTCTCCAAAACCATATTTCCAATTTGACTGAAAAATTCAAGGATCTTGCTTTGATGAGACCAATAAGACATCATGCTTGGTGTATGCACTATCAAATTGAAGGATGTCATATTATAGAATGACCGCGACTAAGGGGGACTGGACCGTTTAGTGCACCAATGGGACCTGCTCTGCCATCACCACATAGTGTTGGAGTTGCGCAAATTTCCTTTGAAATTCCCTTCTAAGGGAATATACAGTATCATGCCTTCCCGAATCATGAAGGTATGTCTATGAACGAATTCTTCAAAATTTGCCAAAATTTTGGCCACTTGCCCCATTTATGTCCATTTTACAGAATTATTCCAATATGACAAACAATATGTTTTCTAAATTTTGTGGGTCACCTACATGTCATACCCATTAATGTCACTCTCTAAACACATTGGTTGATTGTCTGGATTGCTTGACCTTTCAAATTAATTAGACTCCTTGAGGGTGAGGAGGAGGGGCTCCAAGGGGAGGAAGGATAGGAGGAAGAGGCCCGATCCAATGTTACAGTTGTGATCAAGAAGGCCTTGGTGTTCACATTGTTAAATTAATATGCATGCTACAGAGGATTTACTAGGACCTATTGCTCGGTGAGAGGATGGTAATCAAGCTAAAGGAGATAATCTAATTAATGTTGAGCCTCGAGACCCAAATTCAATTGTGCAACCAAATATCAATATTGTGACCAGAGGAGGGAAAATAAAAAAGGCTGATATAAGAACTTTAGAGCAACCATCATAAGATGGGTTTCCCCCAAGAAGTCCTATGATCCTAATCAACAGAAAGAATATTACCAAGATGCAACATAACTATTCAGGCCTTTGGTTTCTTCTCATAAACCTCACATAGAACCACAAGATCGAGTGAAGCCTCAAAGTCCTCAACTACTACAAGGTACATCTCAAACAATTTTCGAATGGCTTAAATTGTTCTTACATATTGTGAATGATGAGCAATTAACTGGACATATGTGTAAGAAATTAAAAGAAATCATGAAAGATGATCCATTCTCAGAAGAATCTATCTCTGCCAATTTTCTAGAGAGAAATTCTAAAGGGTTTGGAGAAATAAGATGAGGACTGGAAGAGAGTTCAGGGTGGATGCACAAATTGTGGGATATCAAATCAAGGACTCTATGTTATAGCTGGGCTCAGATGTGAATATTTTTCCAAGGAAAACTTGATAAATCTTAGGGAAACCCAAGTTAGTTTTTTCCCCAATCCAATTGTGAATGGCGAATCAATACTACATCCTACCTATTAGAATATTGGAAGATGTTGAGGTTGACATTGTAGGATTTAATACTTATGCAGATTTTGAAGTAATAGATATCATGGGTGATAAATATTCGTATCCAATTGTATTAGGTATTGAATGGGCATTTAAAAACTATGATATCATCGACTTGAAAAGAGAAATAATAACCTTTGAAGTTGATGGAGTTTGAGTTATACAACCATTGGATCCATACAGGGGCCCAAGGTTTATTGAACCTATGGATGATATTAAAGAGTCTAACCTATTAGATCAATTATATCAACTTACTGTTGGAAGGATGGAAGACTATATTAATCCAAAAATAACTGGCTCTATTAGTGGATGAAGTATTAAGAGCACCGAAGTAGGTTCAGAGGTTACGTTGGATGAGTGGCAGTAAGGAGATCATGAACTACACTCGAGGCACTATGCCACTGTTTGATGTGTTCAATATACTGGCACCGAATTAAGAGACTATCCCGCTTATTATGGTATTGGGTCAATTGTCAATTTTATTAAGGATGTTGATTCCAAGATTTTACTAGAACAAAAAATTCCACTGCTTGATGTTGTGCTACAAGCGACCCCTACGAGATGGTGGGGAGCCCATTGTAATCATTTATTAGATTCAAATACTGTTAAGTCTTCCATGGTAGATTCTCTACTCCAGACCATTCTTTTTGTAATATTTCGACTTATGATGGTTATACTAGCCCACAAAAGCATGTACAAAATTGTAGGTTTTAAGAAGGCTAATTAGAACTATCCCTTCTCTGTGTCAAGTGAAGACATAAATTGATGTTGAGTAGTAGTAGTCTTCTTCCAAAATTATGAGTATTCTATAGCCTTCAATGCTTCATTCTTCTTCTTAATCCCTCTATATCTCGTAAAAATGTTCTGCTGTGTTGCAATCTGGGATGTAGAAGGCACTTGTGACTCTGTTGTCTCTTCAATGTATGGGACTAAAGTGGTGGGAAGACCTGTTAAAAAACTATAGCTTACTCATGTGATCCATTTTCTTCTGATGATTCCTCTTGAGTATTTATCTGAGTATCATTTTTAGTATCAGTCTTAGTATTTGTCTTCCTTCTTCTCTTGAAAACATGAAAGTCTACAGATTGAGACCTTGAATCTATAGGAGACATATTTCCCTTGATCTCTTAAATTATTTTTCCTTTGAAATAGGAGTTTGCAGAGATGTTTGACTGACAATAGGATCTTCATCCTCTTGTAGCATTTTTTTTGTCCACTCCTCTTGATTGGAATAATGCTCTATTTATGGTCTAGGTGTATGTGAATAAGGCGTGGCCTTTTTCTTAACTCTTAATTTTGAAATTATCCCTAATGGATCATAAGACCATGTGAAATTCAACTTGAATTTCATCTTCTTTAGTAACTGGTCTGCTTCTTATGCCTTCTGCTTTCTTGACACAAAATGCAGGTCATCCATATTCAACATTTGTGTGATATATTCTAAGGAAAAAATTCTCAATGGTACAAAAATTCTCAATGGTGCAAAAGTTAGCAACCTCTAGGGAGGGAGTTCACATCCATATATTCAAATTTATGTATAATTATGTTAAAGATACAAGTATCCAACCTTGGTTTGTTTTGTAAGATGTAAAACTCTGTTGATTTCTGGTGAAATCCTTGGTATAACATTATTGCTAAGAAGAAATAAGGATACACGCCAAAACTAATCTACAAAATTACTAAATGAATATTCCTTTGAATTATTTATCACCAAGGAGGTCTAGTGAATGACTGATAGTTGTCTTCCTGTTGAAAAATGTGCAACAAGAAATGCTAAATTTAGAAAGTTCTAAAAAATATCTACTAAAAATATCATGTCTAAAAATAGCAGTTTGGCCAATGAGCATTTTGGCCACCTTGGGTGAGAGGTGAAATTGCTAAAAATAGCATTTATGGGTCCCTTCCTATTTTTAGTAGTCCTTGATCTAACTATAGGAAGTAAAAACGAATTTGGTCTTACTAGCAGTTTAAAATATTAATTAATTAACCTCCACCAGTTAATTAGCTATGGAAAATTAAACTTGAAGTCTTTGTGAGATCATGCAATTATTTTCTGTCTTGATTTAGGAATTTATCCCTTGATTAAAGGAGATAAGGTTCAGTTCTATATTGACAGGATCAATTGACTTAGTTTAACTTAGTCAATTTCAGGTAGATTAATTTAACAAGTTGTTAAATTAATGAGATATAGTTTGTTGATGCTTGCATGCGTGTGACAGCTATTATTTTCAGATAACTGAGTATTCTCTCATGGATAACTGATGCATGGCAGTTCAGACAAAGACCCAGTTGAGATCAGATGATGAACAATGTACTATCAAATGCTTGGATATTTCTACTAAGTATTCCTTGCATGAGGAAGGAATCTATTTTCTTCTATGACTACGTAGTTGGACCTCAGGTGACAATAGGTATGATTAGGCCAACTGACAACCTATATATTGAGGCCCAGGTAGTCCATGTTTTTCATCATTGGAGTACAGAGAGAGCAGGATAGCTTTTGAGCTGATTCTTTTTGTATGTTGTTGAGGATTTCCACTTGATTGATAATACAGTGTTGGGATTTTATGCTGGTGCTTTCCCCAGTGATATATTCTGTGTTATGTGATTGATTCCTTCTTATCAGTTATATGTGCTCATGCTTGATGTTGCTCATGGTTGATTAACGTCCACAAATTTTATGTTAGATGTAGATCTAGTATTATGCTTTAGTACATTGCATATATCAATTTGATCTACAGGTGAAATTTCTACATGATATCAGTGAGCTAGCTGATTTGTAGAGAAATTCTACATGGTATCGGCGCACAAGTGATCAAGGAAGAAAAGTATACAAGAAGGAATTCAACATTTATTATTCGGGATTTAGATCTCAAGTTCTTATCACATCTATTTCACCAATGGCGTTCTATGGTTTGAGGCTTGAGTATGCCCTTGATAGCAGCTCAAATTATATAGCTTGGAAGGATCGCATGGAGGCAGTGTTGGAAGATGACGGCCTTAAGGAATTCATTGATCAAGAAGTCCCTAAGCCTACTGATGCTACTAACCTAGTGGAATTGAAGAAGTGTGTGGCAAGAGCTAGAAGAATTGTCTTGGAGGGTGTGCAAGATCACATTGTCTCGAGCATCCATGGGAAGGAGATTCCATTTGCAATGTGGAAAACATTGAAAGATTTATATCAGAATAACAGTGATGAAAGGAAGCTGGCACTAATGGACAAACTTTGAAAGATCAAGTGTGAAAAGGATGAGACGATCTTTATGTATCTGACCAAGCTCATCACATGCATGGATGAGCTTGCAAGTGTAGGGGTCATGACAACTGATGATGATATGATGAGTCTAGCACTCCTTGGCCTTCCTAAGAGCTGGCATAACTACCAGGACTCGGTTAATGGAAGGGAGAGACTGCCAGATTAGGAGCGACTATGGTCGGATTTGATGTAGGAGGAGATCAGACGGAGCACCAGAGATGGTTCTTCATCCATGGAGGATGAGGAGAACTGTACCTTAGCGAGTAAGGCAAAGAAGGGGAAGGAGAAGGTTTCTCTTTCCGAATCCAGTTCTTCCAATGGTGGGAAGAAGGTTTACAAATCGAAAGTATGATGCTTTCGTTGTCATGAGGCGGGCCATTATGCTGCAAATTGTCCACAGAGGAAATCCAAGAAGGGATTCGGGGAAGGATCTGAAGGTGAGGCACTTGCTTCACAGTTTGAGTTGGATTTCACACTCTTCACATGCATGGTTTCATCCATGGTGGGAAGTGGTTGGTTTCTTAACAGTGGAGCTTCTTTCCACATGATCGACGACAAGAGTTTGTTCAGTACTTTAGAGGAGAAAGATCTCTAGAAACTCATAGCAATGGGTAATGATGAGAAGTATAGTGTCTCAAGTGTAGGCACAGTTATTTTTTCAGAGGGAGCATAGAGATCGCCTTACCTTAACCGATGTCAAGTATGTACCAGGACTTAAGAGAAACTTGGTGTTGATCGCGATGCTGGAAGACAGAGGCTATGATGTAGTCTTCAGTAAGGGAAAGGTTTTCCTTAGACACATCATCACTAGACATGTGAAGCAAATTGGTTCACGGGTCAAAACCCTGTATGCTCTTGAGGTTCAAGATGCATGCAAAGCCTTGAGTAGCAAGGAAACTGACGGAGACTTGGTGGTTGAGAGGGAGGGTATGTTACCTCTCAACATGCAGCACCAGAAGAAGTCTCAGACAATTGTGGAGGAGCCACGATTGGTGCAGCAGCTTCCGGAGGTTGTGGAGCAGCCATAACAGGGGAAGCTGAGTGGAGATCAAGTAGAGACATCTACTCATGCAGAGACCTCCAGTAGGAAGAAACTTCGAGCCAAGTGGGCAGAGGCATCACATGCAGCCATACTGCCAGGTAGGTGGTGGGGCGATATAGAGTGATTGTCTTAAGGAGGAGGGTAGGATCCTTGAGGTACCCAACCTCTTGGATGAGACTTTGCTACAGGAGCCTCAATGAGGAGTAGCAGAACTGATTGATTGGGTAGAGACACATGTGGATGGAGCGGCAGAGAGAGCTACAGTGCAGGGAATCCTAGGACAGCGTAGAGCTAGCAGGCTACAACGATGCGAGAGGCACAAGTGTGTTGCACCAGTGTAGGGTAGCATAGAGAGGTGTGCAATGGTGCGAGATGCATGGATATGTTGCAGTAGCACAGAGGTCAGAGAGGGAGCACTTGTCAGCAGCAGGTAGAGCTTCAACATCAAAGTATGTTTCTAGCCCAACAGAGTGGTCAGTTGGGAGTTTTTTGTTTTGAGTGTTGTTGGAGCAACCGCACTTGGTAGATTTGTTGCATGTAGAACATTCCAGAGTTACAGTATCGAGTTTGAGAGGAATCTTTTCTTGTTGAGAGGGAGTGTTGAAAAATGTGCAACAAGAAATGCTAAATTTAAAAAGTGATAAAAATAGATCTGCTAAAAATAGCATGTCTAAAAATAGTAGTTTGGCCACATTGGGTGAGAGGTGAAACTGCTAAACATAGAAACTTCTAAAAATAGCATTTCTAGGTCCCTTCCTATTTTTACCAGTCCTTGGTCTAACTATAGGAAGTAAAAACGAATTTAGTCTTACCAGCAGTTTAAAATATTAATTAATTAATCTCCATGAGTTAATTAGTTATGGAAAATTAAACTTGAAGTCTTTGTGAGATCATGCAATTATTTTCTCTCTTGATTTAGGAATTTATCCCTTGATTAAAGGAGATAAGGTTCAGTTCTGTATTGAGAGGATCAGTTGACTTAGTTTAACTTAGTCAAGTTCAGTTAGATTAATTTAACAAGTTGTTAAATTAATGAGATATAGTTTGTTGATGCTTCCATGCATGTGACAACTATTATTTTCAGATAACTGAGTATTCTGTCATGGATAATTGATGCATGGTAGTTCAGACAGAGACCCAGTTGAGATCAGATGAGGGACAGTGTACTATCAGATGCTTGGATATTTCTAGTAAGTATTCCTTGCATGAGGAAGGAATCTATTTTCTTCTATGACTATGTAGTTGGACCTGAGGTGACAACAAGTATGATTAGGGAAACTTACAACCTAGGTAGTCCATGTTTTTCATCATTGGAGTACAGAGAGGGCAGGGTAGCTTTTGAGCTAATTCTTTTTGTATGTTGTTGAGGATTTCCACTTGATTGATAATACAATGTTGGGGTTTTATGCCGGTGCTTTCCCCAGTGATATATTCTGTGTTATGTGGTTGAATCCTTCTTATCAGTTATATGTGTTCATGCTTGATGTTGCTCATGGTTGATTAGCTTCGGAAAATTTTATAGTAGATGTAGATCTAGTATTATGCTTTAGTACATTGCATATATCAGTTTGATCTGCAGGTGAAATTTCTACATGATCAGTGAGCTAGCTAATTTGTAGAGAAAATTCTACACTTCCTTGTACATCCAACTTCCATAATTGAAATTTTAACCTGTTCGCTTGATAGAACAACATCAAATATACAAGGAATGACTGATGTTTGAATGCACCTTCAGAAGTAAACTTCATAAACTAATCATGAATAACATTTGATAGATGTTGACTATAGTTGAAAATGATTGATGGCTTCTGACCAATTAAGAATGCTTAAAAAAATTCTAACACTACTTCATATACCCATTGATATGTGGGAAAACCTAATAGGCAAGTAACCATAGAAATCACTTGCCTTGACATTTCAGGGAAAATAGAAGTAAAATATGGGGGATTATTTCTCGGTAACTCAGAATTTTCAGGCAAAAAAGACTAAAAAATATGGGCTCATTGAGAGAAAGTAAGATTCTAGTATATTTCCATGAGTGAATCAGTGAAAATGGATGTAAGAGAGTTTGAGGATTAATCTAAAGAGCTTGGAAGATAGATTCTTGTGTAATTGTGAATAAGGTTTCATTATTTTGGGATTTTACAACATTCTGGCCAGGGAGATACCTGAAATGACACCATGTAACAAGTCCTTGGAAGACATGATTTTGGGGGAAAAAGAATTGAGGTATGAATGACTCCTAGATACTCAACTCATCATTGTTATCTAAGAATTTTCTATTTGCCCAGTTATGAAGCTCATAGAAGTTGAATTCACATTGGGTTTCTGCTACTTTTTACTGTGTGTCGACCAAGGGAAATTCATCTAAGTTATAAAAAGAAGGTAATAGAAGACTTTCAACAACAATTTTCACTTTTCATTTAGGAGACGACTTCTTTGACTGTAATGGAGGCTATGTGAATGGTGTTACCAGACTATATTTGGTTGATGACATAAGGAGAATTCTACTGTAGTGGGTGCTGGTGCACTTGAAAACCTTCAGGTCAAACCTGCACAGATAAAATGAAATGGAAAAAGGGACTAATGCAGGGTGATGCGATGTTTTTAAAGTGAGAGGGAGGGTGAATAACGGGGAGGATCTCGAAGTTACCATGGAGCCGCCATGTGGGTTTAAACGGTTTCCACAAAACCATATTTTAGACACCCCCCCTCCCTCGTTAAGTTCTGAAATCTCAGGGGGGAAGGGGGGGGGAGGGGACATCATCCTCCACTATTGATCCATTTGGGGAAAATCTCATCCGTTCAATTACATCATCATTTTATCAAAAGGTGGAAAAACATACATCTCCCTTTATTTGCAACCTTAATCGAATCTTTTGATAATTAATCAAAATTAAGCATAATAAAAAACTAAAGATGAATTTTAACTAGCTCACCCTTTTGGGAATTTTAATTTTAATTTTATTTATCCATTTTATTTATTCTTTTATGTTTTTTATGATTTATTTTATTTTATTTTATTTTATTTTATTTTTTATTTTTATTTTTTTATTTTTTTTAATTTATATATATATATATATATAAGATATATATATATATATATATATATATTATATATATATATATATATATATATATATATATATATATATATATATATATATATATATATATATATATATATATATATATATATATATTTATTTATTTATTTATTTATTTATTTATTTTCAGAAGGATTAAAAAGAAGTTACAATATCCCTCAAGATAAATAGATAGATAAGCATACCTTGATCACTATATTTATAGGACCCTAATAGTGGCTCCAATGGGGATGGCATCCTCCCTGTGAGGTGCCATGATCCAAATTGGATCCATAAAAGAATTGTAAAAAAAACCATGATTGTATCAGGTCGGGACAAAACATTAAAGAATTCAAAAACAACGATCAAAAACACCCTGAACCAATGGTAATGGCAACCAGTGTGGAACGACTAGGACCTCGGTCAAAGCGTGCTGACCAAGGCCCATGGAGACTGCACAAGAGGTCAAAGTAGCCCCTGGGAGTCTCAGATCGGGAAAATAAAGAGGTTTTTGATGCGCGATTAGCACTTAGGGCCAAAATGGGGGAAGCCTGAGCACACGAACACATGGCGAATCGGAGAACCGTGGGCAGAAAAGGAAAAAAGTGCTAAACGTACAAAGGCAGGACCTGCACTCTGGAAACCAGTAGTATTGATCAGGGCACACTCAAATGGTAAGGGGTTTGGACGAAAGCGGAGCGATCCCACTCAACGATCGACACGTGGCAAGCAGAGGTGATAGAAAACCACTGTTGATCGTGTGCTATCAGTCGAGCAAGTCAACCGCGAGGGACGTGCATATGACGTTGGATATGGGGGACCCAGATCGAATGGCTCCGCTGGAGGAAGCAGAATCGATGAAGGATTAAGCTGCGTTTGTAAAGATTTGAGGTCTCTTTGACCACCATGGTGGAGGAAGGACTTCATCCACAACGTAACTGAAGAAATGAACCGACGAAGCAGGATGGCATCTATTAGGGGAGGACACGTGGCCACTCCCTGAGCATTCATGATAATGCCGAACAGGGAACTCCAAGCGAGCTGCAAAAGGTGAATCGACAGTGGCGGAAGAGGAACTGAACAGGCATGGGAACGAATGGCTAAAAGCCATGAACAAATACAGAATCCACAGAGTTTTTAGTGTTAGAGTCAGTTGAAGTGAACCCTGAGAGAAGGACTGAACACTAAGAGACAAAAAACCCGAGAAGAAGGTAGTAAAGAAAAAGCAAAATGAGACAGAGGGCCGAGCTGACCAGCGGCAGCATCGAGCACCAAAGCTTGAGAGATTCAAGCCATGCCATAGAGGAATCTGTCTGGACCGAGCACCACATTTAGCTCTTTCCACTTTAGACCAGAAGGTCACAGAGTTGGTAGGAAGAAGAAGATTATGTGTACTCCAATGGCTTGGGGAATCCAAGAACCACCCTGCCAAGCAAACCTGCTTCAGGAGAACTCACATTGAGTCCCTGCATTGTAATTATCTGCTTAAAGACATAATAAAGGAAGGTCACCACTGAAAGCTGTACCAGAGATGTAGCCCTGGAGAATAGGGTGAACTCCTTACTAAAATTCTTGTGTCTTTGTGTTTGCTTACTGTATTTCTATGCTGTCTTTCCATCTAAATGTCTGTGTATTGGCAATCTGATCAATCCGTTGCTTAAATAACACAAAACACACACCAACACGAGTCTATAGTACCTTTGTTTAATAAATCTTCAACTGATGTCACTCATAGGGTGATTATCAGATCAAGTGGTATCAGAGCTCTAGGTTGTAAGGTTAGACAAGCTTGTGTTGGTTTTAGCTGTGAATGCTCACTAGATCAAAGCTCAAATTAGGAGAGGGAGAGTTGGTGGAAATTAATCCTAAAATTGGGAGAGTCTATTCTCAGAAGACAATGTTAGAGGAAGGTTCTATGGGGCCAGACCCTCGATTCATAGAGAGTTTCCTAGCTATAAAGTCTATGGTAGAAGAAATGTATAGGGACTTTAGAAAGCACAAGGATGAAGATTCATCAAGTTCTAAACAAGATAAAGAAGAAGACGAGTCTCATTCCCATGACCACTCAAAAGGAAAAGGGAAAGAGGAAATCTTTCTCACACCTCCTGAGAGCCCTGTGCATAATAAGAAAGCATCTTTGATTAAACTAGATGTTAAATTTGATTTGCCTATATATGATGGAGAGCTAAATGCTCAAAAGTTGGACAATTGGATCAGACAAATTGATGTGTATTGCAAAGTACAGAACATAAACTCAGACAAGAGTAAGATTCAGCTGGCAAGCTTACGCCTAGGAGGCACTGCCTTGGTTTGGTGGGAAGGCAAAACCCAAGCTGATATGAAAAGACATGGTAAGACCATCTTTGTTTGGAGGGAATTTGTTGTTGCAATAAAAAAGCAGTTCTATCCATTGGCCTACATGCAACAAGCCATGATGAGTTGGCAAAATCTTCGGTAACTGAAAGGGAAAAGTGTGCAAGGGTATACTCAAGAGTTCCGAAAGAGAGCATTGATGTTAGGTATCTCATTAGACTCACCAGAGACTCTTTTGAAGTACATTGGTGGTCTACATAGCTACACGAGGCATACCATCCTCATGTTTAATCCCACTAGTATAGATGAGGTATCTATACAAGCTACTCATCTAGAAACTAGAGGAAAGAATGGAAATCTAGAAGTTGGGGAACCATCCCAACCCACTGTAAGCAAGAGCAAGGAGAAAAGAAAGTAGAAGTGGAAGGCAAGGAAGGCTAACACTGCACAAAAAGGCAAAGCTTCATGCACTCACTGTAAAAAGGAGGGGCATGATGATGAGCACTGTTGGATTCTGCATCCAGAGCTTAGACCTAAGAAGTCCGAGGGCAAGAATAAGAAGACTGCTGCAGCTAATCAAAAAGATTTGGGGTCAGAATCAAGAGATGAAACAATCATTGCAGCCACAGGTATAAAAGGTAAGAATTCTGAAGCATCTACTAGTAATTCTGTTCAATCTGTTATTGATGAAAAACATGAGAGAAAAAGACATGAGCTTTTCCATATTCGAGTTATTTCCAAAAATCAAAAGATTGATACTTTGTTTGATAGTGGCTCACAAGTAAATCTGATTTCTGAAGCAATTGTAAAGAAATTGGGATTAGAAACTACACCTCACAAGAAACCATACCCATTAGGATGGTTGAATGATAAGGTACAACTACAAGTGACTACACAGTGCAAACTCAAGTTTTCTTTTGGGTCAACATTTGTAGATGAGGTTGAGTTAGACATAATTCCTTTGGATTATGTGGAATTGTTTTGGGGAGTCCTTACTTGTATGATAGAAAAACTATTTTCTATAGAGCTGAGAACAAGTATCTACTTGTTAAATATGGAATCG
>APFE030903525.1:0-15526 GCA_000404065.3 Pinus taeda | reverse complement strand
ATCCTCTTGTACTTTTTTCACATTTGGATCTTTCTACAGCGAAGTCCAAATCTATAAGATCTCATCCAAAATCTTCCCACAATCTGCCATTGTTGCAGAGATGATGACCATTATAGCCTTTAGGTCGGTCTCCCTCTGTTCTCGTACTTCCTGTGGTGTGGTTGGCTGTAGCTTCATTTTTAACTCGCTGATATTCATCTCATATGTAAATTGGACTTCTGCAATCTTATCCTTGTATATTTTTACTGCAAGGCCGAGCTTCATGACCTTTTTCTCCACTGGTTCCTCTTCTTGGACCTCAATGTCTGGAATCTTGTGGCATGTTGCTTCGACGACCTCCTTTAGCTTTTGTTGTTGTTGTACTGCCTAGTCCCTCTCCTAGATCGCATGGTCGAGCTTCTACTGCAGCGAATATCTCTCTCTCTCTCTCTACTTGAATTTTTAACTTCGACATGAGCTATTTGCGTTGCTTCAACTCATTTATGATCTCGAGATGCAACTTGTGTAGTCTCTGAAGTGGTACTGCTGCGATTTTCATGTTCATGTACCTCCATTCTTTAGCCTGATGTTGTACCTCGGTGGAGTGAAACTGTAGGGCTTCAACAAGTATTGGTGCTATTTGCACTACAAGCGTAGCTCTACTGGTCTTTCCTCTCCAAGCTTTTCCTCTACCTGTACTCATTGTTTGACTAATTGTGCCAAAATCTTCAATTTTGCAATGCGCTCTTTGACACCTGTTAGGAGTGCATCATAGTGATCCTCTAACTTGTTCCATGATTCTGCCATTGCTTCCTGAATTTTATCCCCAATCTAATCCATGTCCCCATCAGTGAGGACCACTAGTGTTATGTCCTTTGTCTTTTATGTCTTCTACTTCTTTTTTCCTCTTATGAAAGCTTCGACGTCTGCCTTCCTCTTCTCGATGAAAGGCGAGGGTGTTGGTTTACCAACATGTGTAAGTCCATATGGTATAATACAAAAAACATTATGTTCTCTTGTGCTCGTGCCAGTTTAGTGGTGTACCATAACGAGGCATACCACACAGCTTGACAAACATTTGAGGGTACCAGAGGGAACTGCAAATCTTCTAAATCTCTCCATGCAAGCATCGTGATTATCAAAATTAACCATGCGTAATGAAATGATATGCGGCCTAGCTGTACTAAAATACATTAGTGCACTGCACAAATAATGAAACTGCTGGTGCATGGACTTCATTAGCCTAACACTTCCTCATGATTTTTCTAGCCAACATATGTGTTGCGAAGTGAACTCCCTGGTCAATGATTGAGCTGATATCGTAACCTCACTTCCCTTTTGTCAGTCCAAACTTCTTCATGTTTTCTGCTATGGCTCTTTCCTGATCTTTTCCAACAAACTCCTCTACATGGTTCATCCCTTGATAAGGCAGTCTTGTGATTTTCCATATCAGCATTGGGTCGATAGGGATCCTCTTCCCCATCCAAAGGCATCCATCGTGCACCAACACGAGTAGTTGTCTCACACAAGTAGTTCTCCCAGGACTTCTGCTAAATTTTAGCACATTCAACATGTTCATCAACCCTGAATGCGCTAATACAATTTCCCACTGCTACGGTTCTAACCTTGTCACACCACTCTCAAGGTAGTGTACTTGTTTTAAGAAATCTGTCTGGTGTGAACTGTGGTTATTTCTTTATTTCATTGAAATCACAGTCCATGAACTTCAACTGCAAAATATTCCCAAGGGTTTCTCTAGTAAACTGCACTGACTCTGACAAAAAAGGTTTGAAGGTGCCATTCTTTGCATCCTTTGACTCTTTTACTGGTTTTGCATTGGGTTTTCTTGGTGGAATATATGGTGGGAGAGGTGATGGAAATGCTGCACCATCCATTTCCATTTTCACTTTCTCTGCTTCTTCTTCACTATCTCTCACCTGTTCGGACTGCTTAATAGGTCTCTTGTCCTATTTCTTCTTTGTTCTCTGTTCTTTGGACGTTTTCTTTTGTGGGGATCTCTGTTGTGTGCATGATGATGCCACTACAGGTGATGTTGCTGCAGGCATATCAGCTGATGTTGCTTCAGATTTTGCTTCTATGACTCTGGCTAATCCCTTCTCACTAAATATATGAATAAATTCTTCAGTCATCTGGATATTCATGCGAAAATTTCTGAAACTTCTTCGCAATAGTATTATTCAAATTCTCAATTCAGCAAAGTGCCAAATCTAGGCAGGATGTGATTTTTTATAACAAATATGAGTTTCTAACCCCATCAATAGCTCAGATTGTGTTCATTAATTTCATATATATCCCTAGATATGGACATTCTGTCCTCATAAATGCATATTTTTACATGTTTTATCGTTAAATTTCCCTTTTAACGGTCATCTTTTTCCGGAAAACTTCAATGCATCCCATATTGTAGTGAGCAACCCTTCACATGTCAATATTCTTATGAACTTCAACATAATTCAGAGTGTAGAGAATTAATTTCCTACGTCAAATCTCTCTCTGCAGCATAGTTTTCAACTGCAGGTGGCACTAAGACTTTTCTTCTTTCTTCGGAGCAAAGTTGTAGGGGCAGGTTTGTCTCTGTCCAACTTCAACCTGCTGCCATCTACTCTTCCTTGAATCAATTCTTCATTTAACTTTTCTAATTGAACTATGCCTCCATCAGTAATATGCTTGATAATATATGGGCCCAACTAATGCATCTTGAATTTTCCAGGAAATTTCACAAAATTACTGTCATAAAGGAGAACAAAGTCTCCTACCTGGAACTTCTTTTGCTTAATATGTATGTCATGCATGCCTTTTCTCTTGCTTTCTATACCTACAGATGAAATCTTGTTATACATCTGTCTTCCTCCAAAGTAAGCAACTATGACATCCTTTCCTCCATTATATAAAGGTCTGCCATATCTGTAAAAGTTGCAATCCTCAAGATAGGCATGATGTACTCCATGGGCATCACAACTTCTTGCCCATAAACTAACCTGAAGGATGTCTGACCTATCAAATTTTTACATGTGGTCCTATAAGTCCATAATACCACTGGAATTCTAAGGTCTCGGTCATGTCTATTCAGATTGCATACCTTAGTAAGTGCATTCTCCAAAATCTTATTAAATGCTTCTACTTTTCCATTGGATTGAGGATGATAAGGGGTAATATTATGATGATAAACTTGGAACTCCTTAGTCAATGCTTCAATAGTATTATTTAGGAAGTGTGAACCTTGGTCACTCATCAAAATCGCCAGACATCCAAATCCAGACAATATGTACTCAAAAATAAACTTCACAACAATCTTTGCATTGCAGTCCCTTACTAGTTGTGCTTTGACCCATCTTGTCAAGTAATTTGTCATTGTAATTATTTACCTTGCACCAGTCCTCTTTCCAGGTGGGTTGATGGGTCCAACAAAATCAATGGCCCACTTATCAAAGGCCTGCAATGTAACTTGTGGTACCAATGGCATCTCATCTCTTCTGGAAGGCTTCCCTGTTCTTTGACACACATCACATTCTCAGAAGTACTCCTTCACATCTTTATGTAGTGTAGGCCACCACAATCCTGCTCTCAAAATATTTTGCATAGTAGATTTTCCTGCATAGTGTGCACCAACTGTGCCCCCATGAGCCTCCACTAGAATCATGTATTTCATATTCAGGAACATATTTGCATAGTATCTCATCTGGTCCCATCTTATATAATTTTCCTGCTATTAATGAATAGTCAGCTGCCTTAACCACTAATTCTTTATTTTTCCATGTAGTATATTCTGAAGGAGGCATTCCTATGGTAAAAAACTAAATGATATATGCGAAATGTTCATTTGCAACTCTGATTGCAAATAACTACACATCAGGTAGATTATCCTCTATGTTGGTTGGTTCTTCCCCTGTTTCTAGGCTTGATAGATGGTCAGGTCTTGCATTCAGTCTCCTTGGTTTAATAATGATCTCAAAATTCATATTCTTGGAATAATAGTAACCATCTACAAATATTTCCTCCTAAGACAGGCTTATTAACCAAATACTTCGGTGCATAATGATCTGTAAACATTTTGATGTGTGACCCCAACAAATAGTGTCTAAACTTCTGCAAAGCATATAACATGGTGAGTCCTTCACTTTGTGTAGTGGTGTAATTCTTTTTTTCTTTAGATAACTTTCTACTTGCAAAATCTATAGGATGATCAATCTCTCTTGCACCAAGTTGTGCCAGTACCAGTCCCAAAGCTACACAAGAGGCATCCACATGGACATGGAATTCTTTATTCCAATTAGGGAACACTAGTATAGGTGCAACTACCATTTTTTCTTTCAATATGTCGAGGCTCTTCTGACATTCTTCATTCCACTGAAAAGTTACATCCTTCTTCAACAATTTCTCCATAGGCACAGTGATTTGAGCATACCCCTTGATGAACTTCTTGTAATACCCAGTATGTCCCAACGTAGTGCGAAGCTATCTTACTGTCTTAGGTGAAGGCAAGTTCACAATGATAGCAATCTTAGCAGGGTCCACCATTAGTCCTTGCTTACAAACAATATGTCCCAAAAATATGCTGAAAGGTATACAAAATATGCACTTTTTCAGGTTCAAAGATATTTGGTGTTGTCTACATGTGTCAAGCATAAGTCTTAAACTTCCAACATGTTTTTTCAACAATCCAAATACCATCCAATCATCAAAATATACCTCTAAAAACTTGTGAATGTATTCCTTAAAAGTTGCGACTGCCACCCCAGAAAATATAATAGGGTCCTTTTTTAATCCAAAACGAATTACTGTGTATTGATATGGGCCCCATTCTGTAGAAAATGTGGTCTTATGCCGATATTCAGGTGCCATCCTAATTTGACGATAACCTAAGAATCCATATGTCAATGAGTAAGCTTCTTGACCTCCTACATTGTCTATCACTTCATCTGTGAAAGGGTAGGGAAGGGATCATGTAAACATGCATCATTCAACTTTCTTAGATCAACACAGATCCTAATTTATTCTTGAGTCTTCTTCTCTTACACTACCATAGGACTCACGGGTTCAATAATTCCTACTACTATCATCTTAATAAGCTCTACTTTCACTTTCTCCTTATACTTCGGGTTCATCCTGTAAGGTGTTTGTTTGGATGGCTTCACATTAGGATTAAGGGGGATCTTCATGACTCCTTGATCTCCTATTATACCCTTCATCTCTGAAAAATTGGTGGGAAACAATTCTTCATATTCATGAAGTAAATTTGTAACTTTATTGACTGTCTCTTCATCCAAATAGTCTCCTATTGTTCAAACTTGGGTTCCTTTTTTGATCTTATGTTTACCTTCTTGGTCTTCAGTGGCTTAGTTATATCTAGTATCTCTATCTAAAGTTTAGCTACTTCGTGGTATACTTCTGACTCTGCTATGTTGATGTTGTGAGGATCTTCTTCATCATCTGTAGTAAGGTTATAGCACTCTAGTGCATTTTCTATTTGCGCAGCCCAATCAGGTTGTTTCCATGTTAGTGGGGTTAGATTCTCAAAGATCCTCTTCTTGATTGTCTGAAGGGTCAAATATATGTATGGGTAGTCGTCCTCAAAGATGAATGTCGATATAAATCCATCAACCATGTCTTCCCAGTTCACGGTACCATGTCGAATAAGTACCATTTGTTAGGGATTGTCTCTAATGTATGAATGAATCCATGTACCCATTCTTGTTGTGGAATCTCCTTCCATGATGTAGTGCATAACTGGATATGCTTCCTAGGATTAGTTTCACCATCATATTTTATCTCCATCTCTGTATCTATCTATCCAAACCTCATCCCATCAATCTTCGACATTCCTACCAACCTCGTATATTCTTCTTGTGTGCATTCCACCATCTAGCAGGGGTAGATTTCAGGGCTATATCCAAGGCTGGAAACGTTTAATTTTTTGGAACTTGTTCTTCATAATCATTAATAAAAGTATTTACATCACCTAAGCCATCATAAGAAGGCAAGTTACATACCTCAGATATCATACAATGAACTAATTTGGTAATTATTTCATAATGCCTTGTGGATACTTCATGCAGCCTATTCTAATAGTTTTCCAATTCTTCTTCTGAGTCTGAGGTACAAGAACTATCATGCTCCCAACTCAACTTCCCTTCTACAATAGGGTTAACACAATCTTATTCCTTCACTACCATTTGATAGATATTGTCTATGTCATCTACGCAATATTCTTTTTTGACTGGTTATGTATATCTTACTCCTTCTAAGGGATTCAAGGGAACAATTACTCTCATATTGTTTCCTTCAAATATCATCTGTCTCTTCTTCTAATTAATTATGGCCATATTTTCAAATTCCCGGTCAATTCCAAGCAATGCATGATAAGGGTTATTGTCATCGACGATCTCTATTACTTCAAAATTAGTAGTAGTGTGAACTCCTTCGATATCCATTGTGACACCTAGTAGTCTCTCCAGAGGGAATATATTTTGTTGATTTTCCATCCTTAACTGAAGAGGTGACCACTATAGCTTCGACTTACCCATTAATTCCCATGTCTTCTTCGTCAAGATATTAGCTCCAGATCCTAGATCCAGAATAATTTGATCCATCTCATACTCGCCTATCTGCACACTAAGCCTCATCTCTCTTTCGGTTCTCTTCTGTCGATGCAAATTATTGACTGTGTGCATCTCATTTTGCTGTGTTTCTTTAGATGCACAAGAATCTATCAACTCCTGAAGCCCTTCTACAACCTTTTGATCTCTTAAAATTTTCATACAAGTTTGTAGAAACGACTTTAAAATACCTACTTGATTTGTTGAATCCTGGTCTTGTGTCGGATCTCGATCATTGTCGGAGCTTGGTCTTGTGTCAAAGCTGGTGACACATTACAATTAATTTTTTGATTGGGTTTTGACTGTGCACTAGAGGTCGAAGCTCCAACATCCATAAAACTTCACTTTGCTTCCATAAATACTTATTTTTCTTTCTGAATATCAAAAATAGGAAATTTCTTAGCAGTCTTTCTGACCCATGAACTTTCAGATTCTTTCTTTTCATCTGATTTATCGCTGTTAGCCACAACTACATTCTAGTGATAATAGTAATTCAAGGTTCATCGATTCTCCTTTCAGTAGTCATCATTTGAATATTCTGTGTCAGTTGTTGATTCCCTTTTTCTTGTGTCGTCACCATAAGTACATGAAATTCTTCAATTACATGGTCAAAGGATTTACAGTACTTACATGTTGTATTGGGATTTTGGCAGTCTCTTGTAAAATGACCTAGCTAGTGGCAATTATAGAAAATGAATTGTCCACGTCCTCGATCAGCTCCACCACCTCGACCTCTTACTGAGTAACCTCCTTGACCAAAATGTTGTCCATTGTCCTCATGTTCGTGCTCTTTTTCTCGCATTCTATAAGTGTCAGAACCACACTCCATCATTAGTTCATAATCTCGACAATTATTCTCATCGTGTCCTACTGATTTACATAATTCGCAATATAGATTCCTTGAATTTTGTACATATTTCTGTAACAAGCAACAATTTTCTGAATGATGTTGGCCTCTAGTCTTACATATTTCGCACCATAGGTTGGATCCCACATTCAAGGGATTTGGTGCCCCACTATCCATGTAATTCCTAAAGATAGGGCACTGTTCTTTAGAATGACCCTCCGATCTGCACTTCGTACACCATATTTCTTCTCTAACTTCTTTTCTTTTCTTGATGTCTTGTATCTATAGGTTTAGGTTCGTCAGTTGAATTTGAATCTGTTGCATGCCTGCATTAGTATCTCTTATAGCAAAGCTTCAATTTTCATTGCAATTTGTTGAGCTTCAGCTTAACTTTCTATCTTTTGTTGCGTTAATGGCAATCTGATATGCGGTAGCAGCGCAAATATAAACCATTCTTGATGTTGTTGTGGAGCTATGTCAAATCTTAATTGATCCAATAACACCTTAAATCTCTTATCAAACTTCCAAACAAACTCAGTAGGTTTCTGTTTGATCTCTTTCAACTCAGTGATGCACTGCGACTCAGACTTCAGTTTCTTAAACTCTCTTATCAATATTGTTTTAATACTAGCAAACATTTTGTTCTGATTATTTGAATACTTCAAATATCATGTCAATGATCTATCTCATAACATCATAACGAGTTGCACTTTTTTATTTATATTCTCATCTTTGATCTGCTTCACTGTCCATACAACTTCACATAAAAACCAAAGTTGTTCCAGATCCTCCAATATAGCTCCTTTGAAAATGGGTAGCTTAATATCGTTAGTCATACTTCTTATTGGAGGGGAGGGGGAGGGGGAGAGGGAGGAGTAACGGGAGGGGATGGGGGTAGAGGGGAGGGGAGTAGGGGGAGGGGGAAGGGGAAATCCAAAAATACCCTGGCTTTTACTAGATTCTGGCTTTTGCGAACCCTCAGGCTGGAAGGGTGAATACTGAGAAGTTACCTAGGGGTTATTAGGGTGGATTTCTTCTCTTTCACTTTCAGATTCACTTAAAAGAGGACTATCATCAGTTTCTATAAAAGTCTTTGGGTCTTGTCCACGAGATCTATTTTTGGTACCTAATCTATATCTCTTTCCACTTCGCGTTACTGCAATCTCTTGCTCAGATTTATTCTCTCTTATTCCAAACATAAGTAACCTAGCACTCTGGTTTCATCTGTAAAAAATCCCTTTTCACACAGAAGCATATCAATCCAAAGTTTCATAGATTTTAAATACTTACCTTGTGGTCCTTTGAAGAATCGTCATTCCACTTCATTGTAAGACAAGGTCGAGTCTATGAATAACTCAAAAATGAATCCTCCTAAGATGCTATCAATCCAGGAATCGACAACCCTTGAAATCCTATTGTCAGTTCTCTTGAGTTGCTGTATTAGTTCAGGAGTCCACACCATAGGTTCTTCACCTTTAAAATAGTTCTTCTTTTTGGTCAACCTCAATATCCACTCATATAACTCAACAGGAAATGAAGAGAAGAAAATATCGTACTGATTTATAAAAGTATACTTTTGTAACCAAGCTTCGGATTTCAGATGAGGGTTTTTGTTTTCTTGATCCACAAATTCTCGCTCTTTCAGGTCTATCCAGTCTTGAACTTCTTTCTTCGACGGGTACCACATCCACATATCCTTTAAATAGATCTCGGTCTTGACAACAGAACCATTTTTTGTCTTGGTTTGGGTTGACCCAGGTTCAATCTATACTACGCACCAATAAAACCCTCAATCATTGGCCCTTTCGGCAACGACCTACAAGAATATTGAAGTCTCACCTGAAGTGACTATGGGAGGATGCATAACCAAGTTTCTATGGCCTTGAAGGATTAGGAGAAGTGGTATTATTATGTTATCTTATTCTTAACAATTTACCAATAACAATGACCTGGATCTAATTCAAGATAGATGATTCTCTTCTTATTATTTTACCCTATATATACTATTACATTGAATGTTTGCATCATCAAAATACCATGGTCCAAATACCATGGATTCCCTAAAACAAGAAACTATGGTCCCAAAACCCTTGATCCCTTAAAAATAGTACGCTTTCGCAAAAAGGAGGGGATTTGACCCACACTGAAGCCCTTACACCATGAGGTATGTTTAATTTCACAAAACTATGCTCCACTGTGCAGTCCACTCCACAAAATGCGAAGTATTTGCCAAAATCTAGGCCAAGTTGGTCTATGCCCAACATGGATTTATAAACCATTCCAAGGTTTCCTCCATGGATATGGGTCACAAGAAGTCGATGGAGATTGAAGAGACATATCAACCACTAGATTTTCAGATTTCCTAACTTCAACATCATCACAAGGAAGCACCCAAATTGGTACTGGAAAAGGAGGAGGATAAGGAATGAAAGGAATGGTAGGTTCCTCCTCTAAAATTAGAGGTGTCTCATGATTTGAAAGATTTGGGAGAGCATAATCATTAGGGGGGTGAGATTCACCATGTAAATATATATGAACCATGTTATTGTTGGTATCTTCATCCCTCCATCAGTGATCAAATTCTCTTTTTGCATGCATTTTAAGTGTCCCATCAGATCAGTTGCATTCCATTAGGTCATGGATCAACTGATGGTAGTGGTTCATGATCAAATGTCCCTCATGGTCTTTCCTTGCCACCATTAGGTCTAGGGTTTGCCACCATAGTCATTTAAAAGCTCAATAAACGGTCAGCAGGCACATGAGAGGTCTAATAAGTTCACAAAATCAAAATTTCAATGATGATATACTCGATAAGTGATTTTTTCCTCAAAACCCTGTTTTTGAGGTAAAACAAAGTTTTTATTTTCTATGTATAAAGATTTTATGTAATTTCAATTTTTTCTATATGTAATAAGTTCAGAGTTGCTGCCCTTGGTCATCTTGCCAACTCCAGCCACTGCAAGTAAAAAACACAAGCATCAATGCATCAGTTTGTCAAATGATTAAGAAAAGTCAATTTCAATGGAAAAATAGAGTTCAAAACCAAAAGTGACTTTGACATTAGAAAAGTGGGTTTGAGATGAGTAAAAAATTAAAGTCATTCATATTTAAAGTGAAAGAGGTCCTCTTTATCATTTCATTGTGCAAATTTACTCTTGGAGAGAAAAAATCACGTTTTGGGAGCCAAGGAGACAAAAACCCTGTTTTTCAAGGCAACTTGGCCTGGCACTGTGCATCAGAGGCAGTGCACTGCGCATCAGACAGGTGTTGTGCATCAGAGGCATAATTGCAGTATAATTATGAACTGGTGCTGCGCATCAGGAGGGCACTGCACATTGGGCCCAGTGCGCTGCGCATCAGTCTAGATTGTTCTAAATCTTCCCAAATCATGCCATAACCCTCAAATTTGTTATATTTTCCTTCTACAAGTAAGTAATCATCCTCCTAAGGTTGAATTTGAGGTCACATTGGTGTTTTTCATAAATCTTGCATGTGGAAAATGAAACCCTAGTTTCTCTTCATTATTTGCCATTTTATAGTGCAATTTTCGTCCCATCTTCACAAAAACAGCATCAAACCCCTTTTCACTCTTTTATTACCCTAATACACTCCATTTATCCCATTTTCCCATATCCCACTCCCCTAAAGCAAATATTTCCCTCATCAAACCCTAAACCCCTCACTAAACCCTAATTTCCCCAAACCATTCCCTTCACTCCCCAACTTCATTTCCCAAGAGTAAAATCTCTTCATACTCATCACCATTGTCTCTTTCATCACCATTTTTCATCATACCTTCATCTCATCATTTTCCTAAGGCAAGCACTATGGCAAGAAATAGTGACTCAAGCTATGAGGAAGAAACACAAAGTGACAGTTCAAGAGACATAAATGTATAGCATAGGAGACCTCACAACGGTGGGAAGATAATCAGAGAGGAGCCTATTAGCATCGCTGAACTTCTTGCTTGCCCTCTTGCCACCACTTGTTTTAGATACCAATCTTGCTTTGAGTTTTGTGAGCTAGTTGAGAGGGTTAAGTATCATCATGAATTGGCTACGCAATTTGTCATCATCATGGAGGACCATATGGTACAACTTGCTGGCATCAATTTCACTCCTTCATCAGCCGTTATTGCAGAAGCAACTAGGATGCCAGATGTGTGGGAAAGATGGAACAAGAGACAAAATATCAGCAAACAGAACTATGAACCCTACATTAAAGCAAAATATCATAGTCAATTGGGCAGGGTGTTTCCTTTTAAATTTTTGGAGGACCGATATGTGCCATTAATGAAACTCATCATTAAATACTTCACATGTGAGGGAAGGTTCTCCAAACTCTATGCCTATCATATCAGATTGCTTATGCATTTTACTAGGGTTAGAATGATGAGTATATCATACTTCATTTGCAAAAACATGGAGAGGATGGTTGTTCTTGCAAAAAGAAAACCATACCCATAGCAGCTTAATAGCATTTATCACTTTGCTATCATCAAGATTGTTGTTGTGCATCAGCTCACTCAGTTGGGAGTGCCATGGGAAACCTTCATTTCCCATGAAATTTTCAAGGGGCCTAAAATGTTTGCAGAACCTCAAGGGGAAGGTGGACCTTCTAGGCAACAAAGAGAGCATGAAAGCAGAATTGAAGAGGCTCACATTCATGTGTTTATAACTTATGAAAAGGGGACAAGAAGACTTTTTTTAGCTGCAAAATGAGTATTATCTCCACCAGGAGTGGAAGGGGTCTCGTTCTCTTCACCGAACAATAGGAAAATGTTATCTTCACCTGGGGTGAAAGGGTCTTTGCCTTCTTATTCAGCAGAGTAGGTACAGGACAGAGGAAAGAAACCATCACATGATGAAGGGCCTTCTGAAGGCCAAGACAGGGATTTCATTTTGATTGAGGAAGAGGACACTGATTTGGGCTCCCAAAGCTCAAAGCTCAAGGATGTGATCATCAAGGAGAAAGAAGCTCAGATCCAAGCCTTATATCTTGACCTTCTGAAGGCCAAGACAGGGATTTCATTTTGATTGAGGAAGAGGACACTGATTTGGGCTCCCAAAGCTCAAAGCTCAAGGATGTGATCATCAAGGAGAAAGAAGCTCAGATCCAAGCCTTATATCTTGACCTTGAGAAGGCTAAATGGATCATTAGCTACCTTGAGCAACAAAACAAGCAGTTGGAGGACAAACAAACAATCATGGAGCTGCAAACCATAAGGGAAAACCGACAAATGGCAAAAAGAAGGAAAATCAAGATGACTTCACTAGAGCAAGAAATAGAGGCTGACCGAGAATAATGGTTGGAAAGAGTAAATATCCACCTTGAGAAGCTGTTGGACAAGGCTAATAAGGAGAAGAACATGTTGCGCCACATGGCCTATCAGTATTTGGTCCGGAACAAAATCTGCAAGACAAGAATAAGAAGGAGGGGAAACATGGAAGGAGATCTGTCTTCTCGAAATATTGAGGATAAAAATTGAGAGGAGAGCTGCGGACCTGCAGCTAAAACAATAAAATTATGGTTCTTGGTTTATATCCAGGCGCAAGGCTCACTTCTCTCAATAATCTTTCATTCATATTCTATTTGATTTGTCCTGATGATGGACCCCCTTTGGGGTTTGAAACATCGGCAGAATGAACTAGAAACTGTGGATAATCCGGATCATGACACTACAAAAAACTTCCAAAGAAGCTTAAAATCTAACATAACTTCCTTGTACAGAGGGGAAACATGGAAGGAGATTTGTCTTCTCGAAATCTTGAGGATAAAAATTGAGAGGAGAGCTGCAGACCTGCAATTTCTGAAACAATAAAACTAGGGTTCTTGGTTTATTTATATCCAGGTGCAAGGCTCACTTCTCTCAATAATATTTCATTCATATTCTATCTGATTTTTCCTAATGATGGACCCCCTTTGGGGTTTGAAACGTCGGCAGAATGAACTAGAAACTGTGGATAATCCGGATCATGACACTACAAGAATAAGAAGCCTAAAAGCCAAGCTAGGGAGAGACTTAAAGCCCAAAAAGGAGCAAGATAAACTTAGAATATTGGTTGAAGCTTCCTTTTCCCAGCAAAGCAATTGATAAGCTTTACTCTTGCTAATTTTGAAGAATTTTGGAGAACTTTTTGTCATTTCCTAATTTTCAATTGCAATACACAGGAATTTTCCTCTGATGCTTAGTGCCACTGGCGCAGCGCATTGAGCTGGTAGGGAATTTTGAGGAATGGCTTACATTTTTGGATTCCTCATTAAAAAATATGAAAACCCAAAAAATTTCATGAATTTTGGAGGAGATCTGGGTCACCTAAAGGGCAAAAATACCTCAAAAATACCCTCTCTGCCACTTTTTGGACCCACAGGAAGTAGTCTTGGGAGAACTGTGTTTTGAAAGGGAAAATGGACATGAAATTCAAGAATTCCACTTGTACTAGAAAGTAGACAGATAAAATGTTCCAACAAGCCATATTGGAGAAAATTTGGTGAAGGGGAAGGCCTTCAAAATCAGCTTGGAAAAGGCACTGCGCATCAGGCAAAATTTTGCCAATTTTGCTCAAAAACTATAATTTTCGCCTAGTTTTCTACCAGTTTGACTTTTTCTTTCTCATGGTCAAATTCATGATGTAATATGATGTAAATTTATGTAATTTTATGTAAAAATGATGAAAAATGACTTAAGGAGGTAGATATATCAGTTTTAGGTGGTTTTGAATTGAATGAATCAGTTTCCATAGTTTTAGAGGCAAGCTGTTCCACTGCCTATTTTTCAGTTCCTAGTTCAAATCTTATTGAAACAGCTCCTAGACTCATGGATTCGACCCCTAATGGCTAGCATGGGTGGTTTTATGCCTATATCTTGTACTTTCTTAGTCATTTCTCAAGGTTGGACTCTTGTGGATGCATTGAGCTACTTTGTATATCATTTCTACAGTTTGGCAAGGAAATAAACCAGGGTTTTGCAGCATTTTGTGGGATTCTTGTGGTAATATGAATTAGCATTGTTTTCTTCTCTATAATTCAATTGATCTTATGTTTATATGTGCCATCATCTCTCTTATTATGCATAACTAAATGAATCAAGTGTAAAAGGTAGAATCCATTGGTATTCCAGTGCTCTGCCTTAGGGTTTATTTAGTTTTACTTGTTTTCTACTGTCTAAAGAGGACTCATGACATTTTCATGCCCTCTCCAGCTCCTCACCAGTCTTTAGACTCAACATTACACTCATTTCAAAGTGATAAAACACTTGCCTACCTCGCCCCACAGAAACCTCTGCAAATCTGTGTTGATTTCCTGGACCCAAAGCTGCCTTCCCCATCTGATCTAGCAACCAAACATTAAAATCAAACAAATTCCTCTGAGAAAGCATACCTGGCCTAAAATTAGTTTTTATATCAGTCATCTCAAGCCTTCCTTGATAAATTTTCATTGAGATTGACAAGGAGAGAGCCCTCTCCCGACTTGGCAGGGCTAGCTACCAGGTTAAGCGTGGTTTGATGTTACCCTAGACTTGCCTTTCTCAGCCTGAGGTAGATTTAGGCCATAACAAACCAAACAATCAAAAATTTGTTTAAAGATATCCCAATCCATATATTTTTTAGTAAATTCATAACATAAGTGAAGGAAACTATTAGAAAAATCCTTAATTGACTCATTAGGCTTCATTATTAGTTGATTAATTCTCTTAAAAACATATCGATAATCATACCTATCAAAATCTTGACGAATCTCATTAAGGAATTGATCAAATGAATGAATATAAGTGTTCACAAGCGTAACTAGGTTCGGTCTTCATAATGACATGTAATTATGATTTTATTTAATGTGATGTAAAGAAGAAAAATAACTTTATTGTATTGCTTGCTTCATGGGTTTCATGAGAAAGAGATTTTATTTTTGAGTCGAGACTCCGATTGAGAGTATTTAGGAATTATTTTTCATCTAGTCATAAAATGATAGAGTCATTTTCATGTAATGAAGTCATGTTACACTTTGTATAGAGTCAAACTTATCAATTTAGAGTATCCTCCAAGACCTTGTCACTTATCCTCTTCAAGTTTTCCTACAATGGTGG
>APFE030903519.1:35625-72018 GCA_000404065.3 Pinus taeda | reverse complement strand
ACACACTTTTCGTTTTTAGCACTGTTTTTGATGTTTTTTTGGGGTTTTTGGGCCAGAGTTCCCGTTTTGAGTTTATAGTTCCCGTTTCAAAGTTTACATTGTTTGGGTATAATCAAATCCAAGTAGCCCCAAAAGACCAAGATAAAACTACCTTTACCTGCCCATGGAGAACTTATGCTAACCAAGTACTTCCTTTTCGATTATGTAATGCTCCTGCAACATTCCAAAGAGTAGTTTTAGGAATTTTTTTTGATCTAATTCATGATTGTGTGGAAGTGTATATGGATGATTTTCCAGTTTATGGAAATTTTTTTGAAGAAGCTCTTAAAATTTTGGAAAAATTTCTCATTAGATCTAAAGAGGCAAATCTCTCATTATGCCACAAAAAATGTTTTATGATGTTTACTAAGGGAATTGTTTTTGGACAACATATTTCAGGAAATGGAATTAGATTGGACACATCTAAAGTAGAATTTATTTCTAAATTATCAATTCCAACATGTCAACAAGATGTTAGAATCTTTCTTGTTTTCACTGGTTATTATAGAATATTCATATAAAACTTTACAAAAATTGCATCTCCACTTTTCAAACTGCTCACAAAAGACTGTGAATTCAATTGGAATTTTGATTTCCAAAAGGCCACTAAAAGAGAAAATCTCTGAAGCACCCATTCTTAGAGGACCAAATTGGAAATTACCTTTTCACATTTCGACTAATACTTCAGACACAGCTTTAGTATTTGTACTAGGAAAAACAAGACTTAACTCCATATGGCATTTATTATACCTGTAAAAATTTGACTCCTGCAGAGTTAAATTATACTCTCACAGAGAAGGAGTTTTTAGTTCTTGTTCATGCCATTTGTTGTGGCGATTTCTAGCACCTGTAACATGAGCGCTTTAGGGGACATGGAAAGCCTCCTAGAGACAGCCTCTAGGTTGATTGTAGACTAGTGCCTAGGACATCTTAAAGAGAGGAGTGCGTGGAAGATTATGAGTGAGGTTTCTGTTGCACTCCAATTGTCACGTAGTTGAAAAAGATAATAAAGGAGGCTTGGTTCAATAGTCTTTCATGCAAGTAAACTCAAGCTAATATATGGATCCAAACGCTTAGGGGATAAAGTAGGCCAACCTCAAAGAGAAATGTATGGTTCTGGTGGCTGACACACAACAACATGCAGCTTTATATTGAAGTTGTAGTAAAGTGAAGAGGAGAAAAGGGAGGGAATTCGATGTAGAGGATTGTAGATAGGACATAATCCTAAGCAATGATGTTCCAGCAGAAATATGGAAGAGAGAGGATGTGGAAGAGCAGAGTAATGACTAAGGTTCCATACCAGATATAACATGGGTACCATTAGCACTAAATAACAAAAGTAAATCTGGGATCACATAGGTACTGTAGGTTAATCAAATAACACAAGTAAACTTGTCTTGTACACAGGTATTGTAGGTTATAGGCTAACACAAGTAAATCTGTATTATGTGCAGGTACTGTTCACTTATTTAGTAGCCTAGATAAATCCATGAATAAGAGGGAAACCGATAGATTCATCACACTATTATGGAGAAGGAAAAACATATATGAAGTGAGATTACAAAAGGAAAAACATGTTGTGCATTGATCCACTTGGAATCACTAGGGAGTTTCATTAATCCAATATGAGTCCAACATACCAGTCCATTTAAATTCAGCCAAATATCACTCAAGTCCCTAATGGACATGCAAGTAGAACCAAAGTGGAATCGCAGAAATCCTGACCTGTAGGTTCAGAATTTCGGAACATTTTCTAAGTGTTTCTTCCCCCTATTTATAAGAAGAGGGGGAACTTGGGTTACAGTTACAAAATATCTTCACCAGAGTATCTAGCTGTCTGCTAGACTAGTTGTCTTGGAGTGCAAGGCTTTGCTGCCCAAAATGATTACAAACAGGATTTGATCCCTTCTTGGAAATACATAAAAATTACAAAATAATGAAAAGAAAGAGGAAAATGGAAAGATGATGGAGGAAGTTATTGTCCTACGCTTCTTTTGAAGACCACTGGTCAGGCCAGGTCTCTGTTATTGTGCATCCCTCTAGCTGCTTAGCTGGTCCCTGTCGCTTTTGCCTTAACTGCCTGAGCAACTCGTTCTCTAGAGTTGCGAATGGGTCAACTGTGAATGCCTGTAGTGGAGTAGGAATCGAGCATGTCTCGGCAGTCCCTTTGTTGTGTGGCGAAGTGGAGCACCATGCCTCTATTAAGTCTTCCTGAGTCCCCCCCATACTAATTTTCCCTTGTGCCATGCTTTTATTTAACACTTCAGCTGCTCACCCATCCGCCTTTAAAGATTTGTACCTTGTTCTTAGGACCTCCCTATATCAGAACATTTTGCACTAAAATACATCACATAATAGAAGGTACTAATCACCCTTTTTCCCCTCTTGGCTTGGCCGTCATTCTTCCTTTCTTTTCATATGACCGAGGGCTATGACCGGGTGCTTAACCCTTTGCGTGCTAGGGCCTTCGGGCTCCCCTTTGGGGTCTATTTCCTTTCTTACTTCGAATCCCGCATACCAACGATTTTCAATGCTTTTCCCTTGATATCTCGCCTTGACGCTTGCGATCACTGATTTGCGGGATTGGGCCTAGTTAGGGTATTGCAATCATAATACAGGAGAGAATGTGAGAATGAGTGGTTTTCGAAGGGGGGTATGAGTGGTAGGTAAGTGGGGGGGGGGGGGGGGGGGGGGGGGCGGGGGGGTGGGGTGAAATTATATGAGAGCGACACGTAGCGGTGGGGAAACCACTTTTTCGGACTCCCCTCTCGTCAATAAAGGGAAACATGGAAAGGGGGGCTGAAAAAGCCTAGGATCCATTGATTTGGCTAAGTCAATCTGGGTCGTCTGGAGATAGGAGGTGTTTAAATATGCGGCCTTTGAAAAAAGGGACGGACCTGACACCCCTTTAAGTTTATTTTATAAAATATCGTATCCGGGAGAGTCTTCGATGAAGGAGGAGCTTTAGCTTGTGCGATCACTGATTAGCATGATTAATGACGTCATCAGTGCCATGTGGCACTTCCTAAGTGCTGATATGTGTCACCCAAATATGCCCCCAAAGGACCCCTGAAAACGCCAAATTAGCATGCCAAGTGTCCTTCTATACCGCCACGACATGTTGATGTCAACTGCCACGTGTCTTTATCAGGACCAATCATGTGTTGCCACACGTCCTATTGGAGGAGAGAGAAAAGGCATGCCTGCCCTTGGTTTTTCACTGATTTTCTTTGTTAATATTTTTTTGGCCCTCCCAGTGCTCTACCACTAATCGTATCACAGATCGCGATATCGAAACTTTTTGGAGTTGAAAGCGGAGGAGAAACTTGTAACCTGAGCGATCCCCAATTGCAATATCACAATCAGCAGGGAGAGGAGTTATCACAATTGGTGAGAAGGAGTGGTGATAAGACTTGGATGTGGCAATAGGCAGAGAAATTTTGCGATATGCGATATTGGCGGAGGATGTGCGATATCTTAATCAACAGGGAAATTGTGATATGTGATATCGTAATCACAATAGGATAAGGGAGGCGAGCGGAAATGTATGATGAAGGGAAATGGGCTGATAATGATTTGCGATGGACCTTCAGACCTCTGATATGCTTTTCTCTTTCATTTCAAGGCAACATAATCCCCATCTTCAATCTGCTCTAACTTCTGATCCAGAAGTCCATTTTCGGACTTCCATATACCATTGGAAAGATTGTTCTGACACTATGAAATGGAGAGGGTCTGATTAAGCTTAGAGAGCCTCTATGGCTTGGAAGGAGGCTTCAAACTTCACTTCTCCTTCTTACCCTTTTCATAGCTGAAAACACATTTAGCAGTGAGTGACAACACCATCAATAAATTCAGACATTATATTATTGGCTATGAATATTTTGTACATACTGGTCATTCTGCAATAAGATACTTAATGAATAAACCAATCACTAATCGTAGAATCACTAGATGGTTGTTGTTGTTGTTGCAAGAGTTTAACATTACTATTTTGGATCGACCTGGAAAAAAATGTATAGTTGTTGACCTTTTATCAAGGATTCAAAATCATAACAATGACATGCCTGTAGAAGATCATTTTCCTTATGAGTATATTTTTGCAGTGTTTACTAAATATCCATGGTTTTCAAATATTGCTAACTATTTGGCTATAGGAAAATTACCATCATACTTGTCTCCTCAAGAAAAAAGGAAGGTAATTCAAATTAGTGCATCTTATTCATGGATAAATGAAGAATTGTATAAAACAGGGCCAGATATGATCATTCGAAAGAGTGTTAGAGAAGATGAAGTACCAGAGATATTGAAATCTTGTCATGATGAGCCATGTGGAGGACACTTTGTTGACAAAATAACTTCTTACAAAGTCCTTCTCTTAGCATACTATTGGCCTTCCCTTGTTAAGGATGCCAGGGAGTATGTTAAGAGATGTGATAGTTGTCAAAGGATGGGGAAACTTGTTCCTTCTAATGAGATGCCTCTACAACCATAGGTACTTATTGAGCCTTTTGAAAAATGGGCTCTGGATTTTTTTGGTCCAATCAATCCACCTTCAAGATAGAAAAAGTACATTCTTGTTTGCACTAATTATGTTACAAAATGGGTAGAATCTAAAGCACTTCCTTTTGCTCCTGAAAATGTTGTAGTTTCATTTCTTTTTTAGGATATCTTTACTTGTTTTGGTGTCACAAAAGAAATTGTAACAAATCAAGGTACTCAATTCACATCCAATTTGGTAAAAATGATAATGGAGGAATACAAAATCAAACATCGGAAATCTACTCCATATCATTCTCAAGCAAATGTACAGGTGGAGTCCACCAATAACTTCATTGAAGCAATACTCCCCAAAATTGTGCATCTACATGGAAGAGATTGGGCCGAAAAGATTCCAGAAGCTTTATGGGCATATTGTACTACATGGAGAAATACTAGAGGGCATAATCCTTATGAGCTTTTTTATGGGAAGCAAGTCTTGTTTCTTATTGAGTTTCAAGTCAAAACTTTCAAGAAAACAATCAAATTGGGTGTTGATCTTTCAGAGGCAGAAAAACAAAGAATAGAGCAACTGAATGAACTTGATGGGAAAAGACAAGATGCAGTCCAAAGAACCAATCTAATTCAACAACAGAGATCTAGATGGCATGACAAATATATCAAAGAGGGAAAGTTCCAACCAGGAGATTGGGCATTACTGTTTGATTCAAAGTTCAGAGATTTCCAAGGGAAATTTTAAACTCATTAGCTTGGGCCTTATGAGACTAAAACAATATTTGATAATGGTGTAGTTAGGATCCAAACTATTGATGAAGAAAGGACCATTTTTATTGTGAATGGTCATTGAATTCTTCTCTGACTTGATGAAACAATTTGACAGGAATTTTTGATGAAACAATTGAAAGAATGATTGACTCCCTCCACTACAAAGCACTTGAAGACAATATAATGGACAACAACCAAAGGTTAGAAAGAAATAATTCAAAGGTACACAACTCTTTAATTTGATAATAGGGATCAAAAACATTAATTGTATGAATCAGAATGACATCGTACTATCGAAATTCAAAATCATTATTGAGTTGATAGTATCATGTCAAATCGAATCTAATCTTCCATTCACTCCTCATCATTATACTTACACTCCAATCCACATCCCAATTTTACTGATCCAATCACCCAAATCATGCTCATTCATGCTCTCAACGGTTAGATTCTGTCGAACTTCTTTATACCCTTACCACTTACACTTCCATCATTCACACTCTCATCCTCATCGCTCTGAAACCCTATGAAACCCTCCTACCTTGGCAAACAAAAAAATCTTGAGACAAAGCTTCTCAACCATGGGGGTTATAGTCATAACACAACCAACAGGGAGAAAACTTTTAGAAGGATATCCATAGACAACAGGATTATTGTATAAAGCGTAGTGGTTGGAGTTGGTGGAGAAATTTGATGGTTTCCACAAAGAAGTAACCAAATCCTTCACTAGAGATTTTGATGGGGTGGAAGTCAAGATAAGGGACATAAAAATTACAGTAAGAGAGTCCTTTGTTGCCAAAGCTACTAGATTGCCTCGAATTGGAGAAAAATGGTTTAAAAATAGAGGTATTCAGAGGGAGGACTAGAATGTTTTTCTAAAGAACCCTAGCATGGACACCACCATTTTTAAGAAGAAAATTCCAAGCACAACATTCAAAAGTAAGTGGAGAAATTTACTTTTGAGAATTCAAAAATTTGTTACTTGTGAATAGGAGGTTTGGATGCATGTTTTTCTATCATATTCGACTGCTGATGAATTTTATTGAGGATAATGAAATAAATGTTCCATACTTATAACTTAATACTCTAAGGAAGATGTCAGGGAATGCTCAAAGGAAAATTCAGTTTATAGAGACTACCATGTATCACCATGGTCTTGTTAAAATTCTTATTGAATTTCATCTTAAAAATGTGGGTGATAATTGGGAAATATTTTTAGTGAGGAATCATTTTTAAGCAAGATACTCAAGAAAAAATGAGTAGCAACAAAGCCATGAGAGGGAGAAACAAAAAAATTAAAGTACCAATGGAACAAGAACAACAATCGCGACAGGAGTCGTCAGAGGATGACATTCCTCTTGAAGAAATTTTAGAGAATATAAAAAAGAAAATTGTTAGAAGAGAGAAAGCCATCAACAAAACGTAGAGCACACCCAAAACAAAAAACCCTAACATACAAAGGAAGAAAGAAAAAATTCAAATGCCTCCTGTGACAAGTTTAAGAAGAAGTACCAGACTCAATCTAGCAACAAAAGAACTTCCTTAAAAAGTTATAAAGAATATCGAATTAGAAGCAGTAGATGATTCAAGGGGTTCTCTGCCAACTTTCATCTCACCTCCTTAGAGCCCAGGCTGAAGAACACCTGAAATTTATCCTGTACAGTAGGAAATCTATGATTATATTAAGTGCATGGAGAAAAGAGACGCAAGAAAAACATCAGTTTTAAATCAAGAAGAAGTATAGTTTAGTAAACCACAAGAACCTCTAGTGGTAAATGTTTTAAAGCAAGACATTTTCGAGATGGAGACACTAAAAATGTACATTTAGAAGGAGAATCAAACCCTAAATGTGCATAGTGAAATCCATATAGGTAATAGTGACAATATTTTTTTACCCCTAAGTCTGTGGTATAAGAAAAATAAGAACTTGAAGCAGAAAAACAGAGCTCTATAAACACAAGTCATAAACCTGAAGTAAAAGATTCTCATAAAAAAACCAAGGACGGTAGTGGTTGGAAAGAAACGGAAAAAGATGAATTTGGATGTACTTGCAGAGGTCTCAAAAGAAATGCAGTAATGAAATAGGAGACAACAGTTTTATGTTTTGCATGACGACATGCAACAACCTCAGTATGGGGGAATGTAGAGTCTCATGACTGTTTTGTTTTTGACACTCTTTTCATCCATTTTTCCTCTTTTCATCATCACTATCAACTCAAATAAGAAGTACACTATAGATTTTGACATGGTGAGGTACTCAGATGTCTTATTTTTCATATTTATTAATGTGCCTTATTATTAAGTTAAAAGATTGCAATATCTACAAAATTAATAAAATTATGTAGTTATTTCATGATTCCTCATATATCTCCATGGTTTTCCAAATTCCATTATGCCAACCAAGCAAAGAATAACTTGGGAAAATGGGGATTGATCTCTCATGGATCTCCTCCTATTCGCCTAAGCCAAATCATCAAGGAAATCGCCCAGTGGAATAGTCAAAGAAGAAAGAAATATGTGGATAAGCGGAGCAGCGAGTGTTTAGATAAATCATGACTCTCTGACTTTCTTTTCAAATAGAAAATCGTAAAGAAATGTTATTATTCTGTTACAGATTAGAATTCAAATTAGGATTTTTTAAAGTTTTATAAGGCATACAAGTCCCAATCTGTTAAGCATGAATTCTATATATATATATTCTATAAACAGAAAGTAGAGAAGCATGTATGTAATCTTTGAATGATTGTTTGAAGTTTTATAACTCTGTTCTTTTTAATTGAAGAAGCATTTTTGTCAACCTCATGCATAGTTAGTTGTTGAATTTAGTTCTAAAACCTAATATTTTGTGGAGAGCCCTTGCAGACAATTGAGGTTTAATCTTTTATGTTTAGCTCAGTCATTTCATTTTTGTTATTTCCATAATTTCATTATAGTAGCTTCAGTTTCTTTATAGTCATCCATTTATAGTCTTTTCTTTTGTTGTATACCAATTTCAATCATTTATATGCTTTCTAAAATAGAACCATGTATATACTCTTCTTCTTTTCATAGAAAATACATCTATTAGATTGCATTCCTCCCGTTTTTGCTTTATCATTTCAAAGTCGAATTGTTAATTGCAGTGTACAGATCTTAACATAGGATGCTTTCTAAATTCATCCTAGAATAGAAGTGATTCTCTTTTAGAGCATAAATAATTGTCTTTCTAGAACATAAGTAGTTTATTCACATATTTTAGAATAACGTTCTTTTTATTTTCTTTTCAAAAACGTAATTTATCTTAAAGACATTTTTCATAGAATTTAAAAAGTAGTTTTTCTTTTCCATTACTGTTGGCTTATAGGGGACTGACCCAAGTTCAGAGTTAAGTTAGCCAAACAAATCCTGGTACTACTGGCCCTTTCGGCAACAGTCGGTGGAGTGTGGACTAAGGTCTCACCTGAAGTAGTATGGGAGGGTGCTAGAACCAGGTTTCCGCACCATGGAGATGTCTGATGAGTTCAAGTGGTCTGTAGTTTGACCCTGCGCATAGGTTGCTTCACTCACTTTCCCTTACCTCGCAGCTTGATATACTGCCTCTGCACAGCCCTACCCCGGGGCTAAGCATCACGCTCTGCCTTATTACCCAAGATCTTACTGGTATTCCACTGTTAGTTGATTATTTTAGCCTACTTGTGTGCTTTAAGTTATACTTAACAACATAAACCATTCATACAGGTGTGCATAGTAAATAAATAGTATATTTGAGAATTATATCAAACATGCATTAACCCAAGAACATATACACAGAACTACGAAAAAACTTCTCTTTATTAATTCCTTCTTTGGTTACAGACTCAACTCCGCCCTGCGCACTCAGCTGCAGGGGTCCGCACACTCAGTTGCAGACTACTAGGCCTCTGCGCACTTAGTTGCAGAGCCTTCTCCTACTCTACGACCCAAAGACACACTTTACACTTGCGACTCAATCCCTTAGACTTGTTCTCCTTCTCTTCTTAGAGCCTCGCTCTATTTATACAATCCCATGGTCCACAGATCATGGGTAGGTCTATCCAGCCGACATTACATTACAAAACTAGGGCGGACAACCTTATGACTCTATCATACATTTCGCGCTCTGTGCCCACAATTCACAGAGCTTTACAATAAGATTGGGTGAAAACTTGGGCTTTGAGCACTAAAACATGCCTTGGGGGGGATACCATGCCCAACAGGCCCCCAACACAAACATCGTGACTCGCCCTCAAGTCACTCTGTCAGTGCGGCGATCTTTGCACGGAGTCCCTCCAACTGTTCTCAAACTGTATGGAGGTCAGCAGCGCACTGAGCTGCTGCTTGCTGGATCTACTACATGCGCTGTTCTGAGACCTCTGTATCTAGATTTCTTTTCTGTCTCTGTACCGATATCTGTTGCATATGTTTATAGTCTTGCGCCTTTGTCAGGATCCTTGCAGCGTGAATATTGTGCTTCTGCCAGTTAATCAGATAGTTGGGCCACCCGTGTAGGGCTTCAAGTGGCTGGCATTCACCTTGCTTGGGAAAGGCTCTCCATTTAGTTTGACTAGTTGTACGACACCTTCGTCTATGACCTCCTTAACCACATATGGTCCCATCCAATGCATTCTAAACTTTCCTGGGATTTTTTCAAACTTACTATCATAAAGCAATACAAAGTCATTTACCTTGAAGGTGTGCAACTTAATATGGCAATCGTGCCAGGCCTTTTCACGTTGTTTTTGTACCTACTGATGAAACCCAGCTAGGAACCGTTCCTCCTCAAGTTCTTCCAATTGTGCGAGCCTTTCTTCCAGAGCTTCGCGATCTGTCATACCTATGAGCGTTGCTATGTAAAGACTAGGTACAATATACTCCATCAGCATGACAACTTCCATGCCATAAACTAACCGGAAAGGTGTTTGTCCCATCAGTTTCTTACGCGTTGTCCGATAAGCCCATAGTACTGCAGGTACGCGTAGGTCCCAATTTCTTCACTGCACATTGCATACTTTGGGTAATAGGGTCTCCAATATTTTGTTGAACGCTTCTACTGTCCCATTGGCTTGTGGGTGATATGGTGTGCTTTTTTGATGATACACCTGGAACTCATCTGTGAGTGGGCTGATGGTTTCATTCAAGGAATGTGTACCGCGATCACTCATTAAGGTTTTCAGACAGCCAAATCGGGTCAACATGTGTTTAAACAAAAACTTCACAGTCGTAGCAGCTGTGCAATCTTTGACCGGCTGCACTTTTGCCCTACGCGTCAGGTACTCCATCATGGTGATGATGTATCGTGCACCTGTTTTTTCCTAGGGTTTCATAGGTCCCACAAAGTCGATTTCCCACTTTTAGAAGGACTGCAATGTTAGTTTATGGATTCAAAGGCATCTCGTCCTATCCCGATGGTTTATCGGTCCTTTGACATATATCGCAAGCCTTACAATGTGCTTTTGAATCCTAATGAAGGGTTGGCCACCACAACCCTGCGCGGAGAATATTTTGTGTTATTTCTCGTCCTGCATAGTGACCTCCTGTAGCACCTCCATTTGATTTTGTGAGGATCTAACTTTGTTCAAATTCAGGTACGTAACTTCACAGTTTCTCATTATTTCCCATTTTGTATAGGTGCCCCGCGATGACAGAAAAATTCGCTATGCGCACCACCAATTCCTTCTTTTGTTGAATGGAGTATTCCTTTGGCACAATTCCTGTTCTCAGGAAGTGGATTATATCTTTAAAGTGTGCATCCGCGACGCACACAACAAAGAGATGTGCGTCAGGTAATCCTTCCTCCAAACTAGTAGGTTCCTCACCCGTCTCAATATGTGACAAGTTATCCACTCTTGCGTTCAGGCGTTTAGGCTTTCCCACGACCTCAAAGTAATATTCTTAGAACAATAAGAGCCACATACAAATGTGCCCCCCCCAAAATAGGCTTATTGACCAATTATTTTAGCGCGGAATGGTCTGTATACATCTTAAAATGTCCTCCCAAAAAATAGTGCCGGTATTTTTAGAGCATGTACACCATAGCCAACCCCTCGCGTTCGGTTGTGGAATAGTTCTTTTTTACTTTGGACAACCTGTGACTTGCGAATGCGATAGGGTGATCCAGGCCTTCTCCACCTTCTTATGTGAGCACCACTCCTAACGTGATACATGATGCATCAACATGGACATGAAACTCCACATCCCATTTTGGGAAGACCAAGATTGGAGCAGAAGCCAATTTCCCTTTGAGGACATCCAAGCTCTTCATGCAATCATCATTCCAACAAAATGTGACAGTCGGCATGATGATCTAGGCATAGCTTTTGATGAACTTCCTATAGTACCCTGTGTGTCCCAAAGTAACGTGCAACTGTTTAACACTTCGCAGTGCTTCCAAATTCAAAATTACTGTAATCTTTGTGGGGTCTACCATTAGTCCATGTTTGTAGACCACATCTCCCAGTAGGTTCCCAAAGGGAATGAGGAATGTACGCTTCCTAAGGTTCAGTGCAATCTGGTGTCGTCGGCAAGTATACAGCATCAAGCATAAGCTTGCTACATGGTGCTTAACTAATTCAAAGACAGTCCAATCATCCAGATAGACCTCCAGGAACTTGTGGATGTATTCTTTAAATGCGGCAGCAACTATGTGTGAAAAGATGGTTGGCGTGTTCTTCAACCCAAATGGCATAATGGTGTATTGGAAGAAGCCCCATTCAGTTGCAAAGGTGGTCTTTCTCCTGCCTTTTGGCGTGATTTTGATCTGGTGGTACCCTAAGAACCTGTCCGTGAAAGAGTCTACTTCTTGTCCACCAACATTTTCCAATACTTCGTCTATGAATGAGGTCAGGAATGGGTCATGTACATAGGCATCATTCAACTTCTTGAGGTCCACGCATATTCTTATCTCGCCCTTCTACGTTTTCTCCTGCACTACCATAGGGCTCACCCAGTCGGATTCTATGACCGGCTCAATAATTCCGGCTGCGAGCATTTTATCTAGTTGTACACGGACCTTTTCCTTGTACTTCGGATTCAAATGGTAAGGCTTCTATTTAACCAAATTCACATCTGGTTTTAAGGTTATCTTCATCATCCCTAAATTGCCAATGATCCCCTTTAAGTCTGTAATCTTGGTCGGGAATAAGTCTTGGTACTCACGGAGTAAATCAACGACCTTATCCACTGTGGCATCATCCCAATAGTCACTGAGCATTGCATACTTCGGTTCAGCCTCTATCCCAACGTTTACTTGCTTTGTTTTTACCGGCACGGTGATGTTAGGATCTTTAATCAATGGTCCTTGAACCTTGCGATATCCTTCAGTTTCTGGAATATTAATTTTTCGTGGGTCTTCATTATCCTCCTTAATGTTTACATTATAACACTCTTCTAGCTGCAGCACTTCCATTGGCTCCTAAGGTATTTTGAAAATAGTTGCTTTTACTGCTTGCAACGCATCATCAACAGTATCCAACCAACGATCCTCAAACGTGAAGGTCAATAGGAATCCTTCACGCAAGATATCCCATTCTTTCATACCATGGCAGAGCTCTGTCTCAGTATAACAATTCATGGGTATGATATCCAGGGTATGATAGAACAGGTGCACCCACTCAGGTTGAGGCTCTTCCCCGTAGACCTTGGTCCATTTCACGAGGTGTGCACGTGGATCATCCCATCCATCATATTTGTCTGTTAGCCGCAGCTGAGGTGTCCCAAACCATATGCACATCATCCTTTTGCATTCGCGCCAGTCTTCAAAACTTATTTGATGCATACCCCACCACCTTGCGGGCGTAGCACGCAGTACCCATTTCAAAGCATCGAACTGCTACTGTTCCAGTGCTTCTCTTTCAAATTGTTTTAGGAAATCATCCACCTCAGTCAGTCTGTCATACATAGGCAGATCTCTTACCTCTGTTTTCACGCAACGTAGCAACCTTGTCATCATGTTACAGTTGAGCGTGGTTACCTCGTGTAACCGGTTCTACCACTGTTTTATCTCCTCGTCTGAATCTGAGGTGCAGGAGTTTTATCTCCGTTGTTGGATTCACCTAGTCCTACTCCCGCGTGGTTATCTTGTAGATATAGTCTAGATCATCATCACTCTCGTGGTCGCACACCAGCTCTATGTAGCACGATCCTTCCGCAGGGTCTAAAGGTACCACTACACGTAGTGACTTTTTCTCAAAAATCATCTTGCGCTTCTTCAGATTTATCACTCCATTCATGTCAATGGCCCAATATATTCCCAGTAGCATGGGATAGAGATCATTGTCATCAACAATCTCTATCACTTCGAAATCCACAAGTGGCTCGCACCTTCGATATCTATCGTTATTCCCTACAATCTTCCAATAGGTAGGATCTTTTGTTGGTTCACCATTTGCAATTGAACAAGAGACCATTGCAACGAGGGTCTGCCCATGCGTTCCCATGTCTGCTTTGGCAGGACGTTCATGTATGATCCTAGATCCAAAACCACTTTATCCATTTCATATTCCCCAATCTACATGGTCAATCTCGTCTCTCTCCCTGTTTGTGTTGTGCGCTTCCCAAGCTTCCGGACTATGTGCGGTTCTCCTGGCAGAGTCCCAGCACATCTAGTTATGAGTTCTTGTAGCCCCTTCACAGCCTTGGTGTCATGGAGCAACTTCATGCATGTCTCCAAAATGCTAGTGAGCATTGATGGGTCCATTTCCGGTTCTAATTTGTCTTTACTACCTAAAGTGGAGGCCTTCACGAAGCTCTTCTTAGTTTCCATGAATGTCTCCTTAACGTGCTCCAAATCAAATTCTGGTTCCTTTGTTGTAGACTTGTGAACCCATGCACTCTCTTTGGGTTGCTTGCCTTTTTCATCTCCCATCGTGATACCACTTCGGAGCATGATATTTACATTCGGATTTTCCTCTCGCTGCTCAGACCTCATCATTTGCAGGTTCTGAGTTGGGGGAGGTTGGAGTGCTCCTTTATCGAGCAACCTCGCTATCAGCGTGGGACAGTCCTCCGTCTCATGATCAAACTGGGTACAATATAAGCATGATGGTCTCATCAAATTTGTACAATCACAGGCATAATGCCCTGGTCCTCAGCAATTGTAACAGATCAGTTGTCCGCGACCTCTTCCTGGTCCCATTCCACCTCGACCTTGTCCACGCCCCTGAAATCCAATGCGCGTCATCCCTGCATTTTGATCGAGGGCTCATGTTTTGTTCTGAACTTTGTAGGTAGGAGTCTAATCCATCATTAGTTCATAACTTCTACAGGTGCGCTCATCGTTGCCTACTGACCTGCAAAAATTACAGAACAACTATTGGGAAGTTTGTGTATACTTCTATAATAGATGGCAATTATCTATAGCATGCTTTCCTCATATCTGGAAAATTGCACACCATAAGGCAGGCGCCACGCTCGGTCCTGCTTGTGCCTCCAATCTTAATGGCATTGGTCCTCCTCCCACCAGGTATTTCATGAATATTAGACAATGCTCCTTGTCATGTCCCTGGCCTTTGCACTTTATACACAATACCTCCTCACGCGCTTTTGGGTGAGTTGTCCTGTCTTGTTTCAAACTCTGCATCTCAAGGCACAAGTTTTTCAATTGCACGTGGATCTGTTGGACTCCTAGGTTAAGATCTTGTATCAGGGTCTCATGCATTCTCATTGTGATCTCTAAGGCCTCGGCCTGAGTGGATAGCTTCTGCTGTGACAACGTGTTCCTTAGATGTGGCGTTAGCGATGCTACAAACCATGCACGATGTTGCCCATCCATCAAGGTCATATTGGCTTCACAAATCATAAACTTGTGTCTCTGATCTAGCTCCCAGGGGGTCTCACCTGGAAGCATCACAATTTCCTTAAATCCAATAATCGATTGTTTATCTGATTTTGGCCAGCTAAATTCCCTGTCTAGCGTAGCTTGGATATCCATGATCCCTGCATTTGGATTGTCATTGGAATCTTAATGTACCACGTCAATGCGCGATCATGTCAAGCGCTGACTAGCATTTCTTTCTTTATATTATCATCCATGACTCCTTGCGCTTCCCATACAGCCTTTACCATGAACCAAAACTGCTCCAGATCTTCGTTTCCTACTCCTTTGAACACCGGCAACTTTATTGCACTCACCATATTGAACTGCAGCAGTGGCAGAGGTGGTGTGGGCAAAGACGAGGGTGAAGATGGTGAAACTGGTGGTGGTGTAGGTGGGGGTGGTATGTGCGGAATTCACTACTTTATCAAACTAATCGCACTTCTTGGTGAAACTTTCGTGAGCTCTTCCTCGCTTTCCCACCGAGGTGAAACCAAGGGGTCTAGTTTCTAGCTCTGCGCTACCTTCATTCCTGTAGATCCTCCCACTTCACGTGGCCCCAAACATTAATTTATTCGCATAACCCGCTTTTCACACAGTAGCATCTTAATCCAAGTGTTCAAATATTTAACATACTTGCCTCGCGGTCCTTTGAGGAAACGTCGTTCTGCCTCACTATAGCTAATTGAAGTATCTATCGCGAACTCAGTGATAAACCCTCCTATAATTCAATCGAGCCAATGGTCCACAACACATGCGATCTTATCTTCCAATGCTTCCAGTCTGCGCACCAACTCTGGAGTCCACACAATAGGTTTGTTGAGCCTATACCTTCCTTGGCTGTCTACTAGCTTTGCGATCCACTCGTACAACTCAAAGGGGAAGGATGCAAAGAAAATTTCATGGATTTCCGTATATAAGTAGCAACCTAACCACTCTTCCTTTCCTAACCGTGGATTCCTATTTTCCTATGTCGTGAACTCGTGAATCTTTCTGTCCAACCACTCTTAAATTCCTTTCTTTGTTAGATTCCAGTGATACGACATCAGACATCTCTTATGTAGATCCCGGTCTCAGCAACGGAACCATTTGTTGGCTTATAAGGGTTTGACCCAGGTTCAGAGTTAAGTTAGGCAAACAAATCCCGGTACTACTGGCCCTTTTGGAAACAGTCCACGGAGCGCAGACTGAGGTCTCACCTGAAGTAGTATGGGAGGGTGCTAGAACCAAGTTTCCACACCCTAGAGATGTCTGATGAGTTCAAGTGGTCCGTGGTTCGACCCTACACGCAAGTTGCTTCGTGCACTTTCCCTTACCTCACAGCCCAATATACTGCCTTCGCGTAGCCCTACCCTGGGGCTGAGCGTCATGCTTTGTATTATTACCTAATATCTTACTGTTATTCCACTATTAGTTGATTATTTTAGCTTACTTGTTTGCTTTAAGTTATACTTAACAACATAAACCATTCATACAGGTGCGCGTAGTAAATAAACAGTATATTTGCAAATTATATTAAACATGCATTAACCCAAGAACAGATACACAGAACTATGATAAAACTTCTCTTTATTAATTCCTTCTTTGTTTACAGAATCGACTCTGCCCTACGCACTCAGCCGTAAGGGTCCATGCACTCAGCTGCGGACTACTAGGCCTCTGTGCACTCAGCTGCAGAGCCTTCTCCTACTCTACAACCCAAAGACACACTTTACACTTGTGACTCAATCCCTTAGACTTTTTTTCCTTCTCTTCTTAGAGCCTCGCTCTATTTATACAATCCCATGGTCTGCCCATGGTCCGTGGACCATGGCTAGGTCTATCCAGCCAACATTACATTACAAAACTAGGGCGAACAACCTTGTGACTCTATCATACATTTCGTGCTCCGCGCCTGCAATTCACGAAGCTTTACAACAAGATTGGGTCAAAACTTGGGATTTGAGCCCCAAAACATGCATTGGGGTGGATTCTATGCCCAACAATTACCTTTCATAGTAGTTCTTTTGAAACTAACAACATTCAGTTAAATAGGATCATGATAGCTTGTTTTAATTTTCTTTTCAGAGTTTATTTTAGGAATTTAATTGTAAATCATCAATTTCATTATGAACATAAGAATAAATAAAATCCTTAAAATAAACACAATCATCATCTTTATAAATTCAAGAAGGCTTCTAGCATATATAGTGCACTTGCACTTCACAAGTTTACCAACTGTGGTCGATAATTTATGTAAGTAATTTAAGACAATTAAATTGACAAACATTACTTATGCATGAAATTTAAAATTTATGTAGAAAATAGATAATAGTGAAATTGAAAATCACAAACCACAATTTGTCACAAGATATAACCTAGGAATCCCTTTCGAGAGAAAACCCAGTTGGAATGTGAGGTTGCTCTACCCTCTTTCTTTGAATTGAAAACAACTTTGAGTATGAAAAGTATGGTGTATGGCCCATGGGATAATACAATGCACAAATCTAGTTTGTGTTCTCTCTTTGTATCCGTCTCAGCTATTTTTCTGATCTATGGAAAAAATGCACATGAAAGGAATGGAAAACCTTTTACTCCTTAGGGACCGGTTATAACATAACCAGATAGCTTACTAGTACTTAGGTTTCACTACCTAAACTCTTAACCAGTGTTACAATATGGACTTATTTATTCTTAAGTCATCATAATCACATGTCTGGCCCCTTTTCCATGAGTTATGGGGTTTGATGTGGCAACCTATTGAATTATGGTGGTGAAAACATGAAGCTCAACTTCCAAGTGGCATAACTTTTGCATAAAGAATTCGATTGAGGCCATTCAAATGTAGTTGGAAAGGTCTATACGTGTAGAAAATTAAGGAAAGGTATAGCGCCGGAGAAAAAAATTTACCCCTAAAAAAATGTCATTTGATTCTTCAGAATGCTCCTGGAATGTTTTAGATCCCAATTTTCCAATCTAGGTCCTACTGATAAAAGTAACCCTATGACTTGATTCCTCCAATTTTTCCACTTTAATAGCATCAATATGGATGAAAAAAATATAATGATCCAATTTGAATCACACCTTCCCATTTTGTGAAGATTTGTTCCCCAAAAGCTTCTACAGAATGAGGTGAGGAATTGTTTCCTCCACCTTCTCTCTGGTGTACCATTAAGATTTTCCTAGAAGTTATCCTTTCAACCCATTCTACCAAAGGTCATATTTCCCATGTCTTGAAAAAATATATCTTCTATCAGCTCTACCTAAGAATCTAGTACCAAATCTTCTACAAAATGTAAGACATGTTCCTTTTCCTGATCTATCATGGAAGGCTCATCGAGTTTCAGATTCTCTAGATTCAAAAAGGAGTAAATGCACATGTATGGGGACAGATTGATTCAACAGTTCCTATCTCCCACATTTTCCAATTTCTCAAAGGGGCCATATCACATGGCCTTGATTTTCTTACCAAGACATTGTAGCCTCTTCTTGTTTAACTATAACCATACCTTATCTCCCACCTTGAACGACTTTTATGTTATGTGTTGATCATGCCCGACCTTATATTTTTCCTCTAACTTCTGCAATGTCTCATCTAACTATATCTATATTTTCTGGTGTTGTCAATAATTTGTTCAACCCTCAAGGCATCCTCTATAATAATCTCCCTCACTCCTCCATACTTTCCATATGCAAAATCCAAAGGTAAAGGTGGAAAACATCAAAAACAAGTTTCAAATGGGGAGTTATGAGTAGAAGTGTGAACTACACTATTACAAGATGTTGTAAATAGACCATATTTTCATCCCAGGTCTTTGGATGCTTCAAATTATAACCCATTAAAAATTTCACCAAAGTCTTGTTGACTACTCTTTGCCCATCTATTTGGGGATGGAATGTTGTAGACCTCTTCAACTTAGTGTCCATATTATCCCACAATGGAGTCCAAAATGCATTGAGAAATACCATGTCCCTGTATGAAATGATATTCCTAGGTATACCAAAGTGCATCGACACCTATACAAAGAACAAGTTTCCGTTTTCTTAACCATTAATGGTCTTCTTATAGGGCATCAAAACACACATCTTGTTGAACATTTTAACTACGATAAATAGGTAGTCACATCCCTTCCTAGTTGTTGGTAAACCTCCCACAAATTCCATGTAAATTCTTGCCCAATGATGATTGGGTACTATAAGGGATGATATAGACCATGTTCCCTATTACTAGGCTTGTTGGTACAACAAAGCATGCATCCTCTTATGAACCTAGCTCCCTATTCTTGCATCTTGGGCTAATACACATACCTATGTAATATGGTCATTGTCTTCCCTACAACAAAGTGCCCTATAACCTTGGGGGCATGAGCTTCTCTAATTAGATGTAATCACTCACCTTTAGGAAAACATAACTTATCCAGCCTATAAAGTAACCCATCGTGGAGATGATAGTCAATAGTGTTATCACCATCATGCACATGAATTTGACTCTACAACTTCTAAAACAAATCCTTGAAGCCCTCTTCTGTTTAGTCAATTTAGTGTCCTAAAGTGCTTGCATAGATTATCAACTGAGGTTTGTAGACTAATGAAGTGTGATGCACTATATGTGCTTAGTTAACTTTTCTCTTACTTCGTTGTTTTGTATTTTATGTTTGTTTTGGGGGTTTCTGTTCTTTGATGTCTAAGAATATACAACCTATGAGAAAATTTAAATGGATCTAATGAATTTTAAAGGAAAGGAAAGGTTCCTAAGTTAGACTAATCTCCTAAAAATGGACCAAGAACTGTTGACTAGTTAGAACCTAATAAGAAAACAGAGCATCTATCTTATCTTATCACTAGTCCTAATCCATGGATCTAATTCTTAAAACCAAAATTGATATTGATGCAGAAGGTAACTCAGTAATTGGATTCATTTAGACATTCAACCATTCAATTTTGGAATATGATGAAATCAATCTCCTTGAAATGATTTTTTGGAATGTCAAGTGATGCAACTAAGGACCTCAAAGCAGAAAAGAAAAGGTAAAAGCATGTAAAACTAACAATGTACTGGGTAAATTCAATCACTGTATGAATTATATATTTAACCATTTAAGTTAGGATCATCATCATTTTGAAATGGTTGTCTGAGAACATCTATTAACACAGCTAATTGATAGTTATGTTCTAAGAAAATGAATAACAAAATAGTAAGAAAACTAAGCAACTGTGTATTCTTATTACTACAATCTTCATTCAGTTTTGGAAACAAAGTCATTTTTCCATAAAATATCTTGAAAGAACAAGGTTGCATAGTTGTGAGTTTACCTTTACACTATTGGTTAAAAATTGAAATGAAACATCATTCTAAATTAGGAAACAAACTTGTTGAAAATAGAGTAATAGAAATTAAACTGAAAACAACAAGTGAAAAAACTCCTACAATTGATGTGGCTAGAATGCTAGCTCGTTAAAGATGCACTTTAAACCATCATTGACAAAACGAAGTTTGTATTATGAACAAAATGAAGTCTGAATATAGAGTATTAGCAAAAATCATGTAATTCCTTCTAGCTTCTAACTACTTCTCGATTCCATGCAACCGATATGTATAGGAAAATAACATAACTATTTAGGAGAAAAACTTGCTACAGGTGGCTAATTCAAATTAAATCTAACATGATTTTTTATGAGAAAAACTTTCCATGAGTGGCTTAATTCGCATTGTAATAGGACTGTTTAACTTCTGATCAGCTACAGGTGGCTTAATTCGAATTAAATCTTCAACATAATTGTTAGACTCTTGATTAGCTATGAAAGAGAAAATCAAGAGTCCTATTGCTTCTAGATAATGTATTTGACTCCATCTTTGACCATGACTTTAGGCACACTTTTTTGTCATTCTAGACCAAGTGAATAGGATAGAATCCATCTGGAGATGATTCTGGAAATGCCCATGTGGCTCAGTTCTTCATTTGACACCTGTAACCTGCCAAACCATGAGAGTAACTACAGAATCCACAGTTAGCTATAGAATAAGCTACGTTCTGTAGCTAATTTTAAAAAATCTATTAAAATAGAAAGAACATGAAAATATAATATCGTGATCATTTTAATTATTTCCTAAGACAAAACCTAGTACTTATCATTGATTGGGTCTGTAGCCTTATGATAAAATGAGAGAAAACGGTGAGAACAAATGTCAAGGAGAAGATAATTATGAGGTTCAACATACCCCCACTGCAAAATCGTTGCATGTCCTCATGTAATTTGCCAAAAATGTGAGTTCTTCTTCTCTAATGCGTTTGCTCAAACACCTCTACTAGTACATCCAATTTTCTTCCTTTTCTCTTCTTTGAAGTGACTGTCATTCTAGGTTTTCTCATAAGAAGCATGTACTTAAGGTTAATGACTTTTATGTTCAAAATCTTATTCTTTCTTTACAACTTCTTGTTTTTCTTATACCACAGTCCTAGATGCAGAATGGTATTATCATGAATTGCATTGTCCAATTTATTTTGTTCCTTCAAGGTTTCATTCTCCTATTTGATATGTCTGTTCAATATATCTAATTCATAAATTTCCTATTTGAGAGTGTCAATTAGAGGTTCTTGTGGATTGACAGAAGGTTTTGTGTTCATTGAGGCACTTCTCTTCTCCATTGATTCTATATAATCATATATTTGTTGCTGCACTGGGTCTATGCCTGGAGATCTTCTGCTTGGGCTACCTTCAAAATGACAATCAGGAGAATTTTGAGGACTATGTGCAGAAGGGATGTTAACAAGAGATGTTTATGGGGTTTTCTCGTCTAAGTTTATAAACTCTATCCCTTTTGACGATCTTTTCTTTACCAAACCTTGGAGTCTAGAGCTTCTTCTAGGTTGTGGATAACTTACATTCTCCTCATCTATGACCTTTTTCTCCTTTCTTATTTTTCCTCTTGCCCTGATTTTCTTCCTAATTTCTGTTAGTTCTTCAGAGATTAATTTTTCATCATTTGTCTGTAATGAAGACTCAGGTCTGTCTTTAATAGTTATACTAGTCTTCTTTCTTCAACTTCTTCTAACATTATCTTCTTTAGGTGACTCTGGTGCTTCTTGGAAATGGTTTCTAATGAGGAAATTCTCCCAGGTATCTCCTATGCTTTTTAAATAAAACTCAATCAATACCTTTATCGACCCATGACAATACATGGTTGTATCTATGAACACTATTTTCTTTTGCACATTTGAGGTCATCCTTCTTAAACTATTTAGCAGGAAGAAAGGAAGATTGATTTCTCCGTTTTCTAGGAAATTCATCAGTAAACATATATGGTAGACATACATGCAACCAAATCTCCCCTCACAGATGATAAAATTTTGTAATATCAAGAGCATGTTCCTCCACTTAATTTTAAGAGTTGAAATGGGAATTCCTTTTCTAAAAACAGAGACATCCATACCTGGGTTTTTGAGTATTACTTTCCATGATTCACTGTGGAACTCCTTGTTTTTGAACCATATTTCACCATGCCTTGGAAGTTCTATAGCCTTGGTTATGAATGACTCGGTTACTGCAAACTTAATATCTCCAATTTTTACCTTTGTGCCATCAAAAGATCGAGCAAAGGATTTTGTAATCTCCTGATGAAAACAATCAAATTTCTCGATGAATTTGAGCCATCCAGCTTTCCGCAACATTTCTTTGAGATGTGGGTATCCTTCCATGTATTTTTCTCCTACCGGTTCTGATCTGACAATTAGCCCCATGACTTCTACTATGTAGAGTTCTCAACCCTTAGAATTACCCTTCCTATTTTTATGAAATGGATTGACTGCAAATATGGTGAAAGGAATTGCGGGTTTGTATGAAATAAGTAGATGGTAGAGGTTTTGGAGAAACATGGACAAGTATGTCACGTCGTAATCATGACTGTTAAAAACAATGAGGGAGTTAATTATGGACCGTTATGTGACAAAATATGGAGGATGTGGCAGATATGCAGTACGATGGAGATTTAATCAAATCAAATGATGATTCGTTAAGGAAACATATGTATACCCATATTATATATGCTTTGTGTTTTAAATTTGCTATTTTAAAATAAATTTTTGCATTTTACCTTTTCGTTTGTTGTTTCCTTTGATGTTGATCCGCAGATACCTTTTTAGCATATCGGTCTTAAAAAAAAACAAGGTTCTTCAATTCCCTGCAATCATCATTTGTTTGGAACAGAGCTGTTGAATGAGATATGGCTGCAGAATCAAATTAGTTGCAAAATGGAATTAGCTACAAAACATGATAAAAATGAAGTATGGCTATGGAATATGAATGTGAAATGAAATGGAAATGGATGAAAGTGAAGTGGAAGGAAAATGAAATGAAATGGATGTGCAGATTAGGAACTGCAAATGAATGTAACTTTATGTCACTACTTATTACATAAAGAAAATGGGAAATATAGGATGTCAGAAATCTTTGATTTTCACCCTATATCTCCTGTATAAGTATGCCAATGAACAATTGGTTTTCATACTTATACATTTTATTATTATTATTATTATTAAGTTTTTTTTTCCTAGATATATATATAGGACAAAACTAAGTTAGTGGAGAAGAAGAATTCTTCTTCACCAACTTCGTTTCAGTGTTATCTTGGAAAATTTTGACAAAATCCTCTCTTGAAACTGGCTTATGATATATCTTCAATCGATGACCATTCACAAGAAGAGGTACCTTTCTTTCATCTATTGTCCTTATTCTCATTGCTCCATTATTAAAGACTTCTTCAATCTCATATGGCCCTAGCCAATGAGTCTGAAGCTTTCCTTGAAAATATTTTAATTTTGAATCGAACAAAAGTGCCCAATCCCCTCCTTGGAACTTATTCTCCTTAATATACTTATCATGTGATTTAGCCCTTTGTTGTTGGACTAAACTAGTTCTTTGAACTTCATCTTGCCTAATTTCATCAAGCTCATTGAGTTGCTCCAATCAATGTTTATGTGCTTCTAATAAATCCAGTCCCAATTGGACTTCCATATTGAAGGTTCTGATTTGAAACTCTATAGGGAATATGACTTGCTTCCCATAAACAAGCTCATAGGGAGTATGTCATGTTTTGTTCCTCCATGTAGTTCTATAGGCCCATAAGGCTTTAGGAAACCTTTCTACCCATTGTCTTCTGTGTAGATGTACAGTCTTAGTGAGAATTTCTTCAATCACCTTATTGGTAGATTCAACATGACTATTTTCTTGTGGATGGTAAGGAGTAGACTTTTTATGTTTTATCTTGTATTCTTCCACAAGTCTTTCCACCATTTTAGATGTAAATTGAGATCCTTGATCTATCACATTTTCTCTTGGAACACCAAAACGAGTGAAGATGTCCTCAAAAAGAAAATTAACTACAGAATTTTCATTAGCAAAAGGTAATGCTTTAACCTCTACCCATTTGGTGACATAATCAGTGCATACCAAAATATACTTCTTCTTTTTAGATGGGGGATTAATTGGTCCAACAAAATCCAAGGCCCATTTTTCAAAAGGTTCAATGAGTACCTGGGTTTGTAGTATCATTTCATCTGAAGGAGCAAGTTTCCCTACCCTTTGGCAACTATCACACCTTTTTACATATTATTTGGCATCTCTGAAGATGGAGGGCCAATAATATCCTAAATGAAGGATTTAGATGCAACTTTCACCACTTCTCCTCTGTATGTCCATCAATGTTGTAGTGATTGCTAGGATCTTTACACTAGGATTTTGTGGTTGTCATATTTTTATCTTTTCCCTCTTTCCACTTCTTCTTTCCCTCTTTAAAATAATCTTTTTTCTCCTTCTACTTCAATCCAAATGATTTCCCTTTATGTAGGCTAATGTTCTCTAGGTATTATGCCTAAACACAAGCCTTGTTCACCGATCTAGGCTTGAAAAACATCATTTTCTTCCGTATATGGCTATGTAGACTGCCCAGATACTTGAGGAGTACATCTAGATTCTTTGGGGAGATACCCAACATTATGTCCATATTTCCAAATTTTTTGGTGTACTCCTATACACACTACCTTGCTTCTGCCTAAAGTAGTGCCACCAAAGCCACTAGTCCTCTACATACTCGATAGGGTAAAATTGTGACTTTATGAGAGTTTTAAAGTCCTCTCACTTATTCAATGGAGTATATCCCTCCACCTCAAGCTATCCATTTGGATTTCCCACCAAGTTAGGGCATGGCCCTCTAATTTCAATCATGGAAATATAATCTTTTATTCTTCCTCAATATTATGGACAATGAAATAAACTTTTAATTGTTGCAACTAAATATTTATCTTCAGAGCATCAATATCATATTGATACAACTTGATATTTACCTTCATTTCCATTTTGAACAGGGACTATGAATGGTTGATGACATTCAAACTAGGTTCATCTCTTTCACGTCCTTTCTTTAGCTAGTTCTCCATTTCTTCCCAATCTCCCGAACTTCCCTTCGATCATTCCTCTACATTAGAGTCCCCAAATTCTCTGAGTAGCCCAAACTTATTGTTCAAGGCTAACATGAGGAGATTCATATTACGATTTATATCTACAACTTTTGCTTCTAGCCATGAATACCTCTCCTCTATAGGATCAAGAGGATTATTCAGAGATTCGTCGGTCATGATTATGGTTTTTCGGCTTAGTCAATCTAGATCCCCTACAAATATCCAAAATATACCCAAAGAATGTTGCTCTGATACTAATATGATTTATAAAATGTCATAGATATTCCACTAGACAATTCATTACAACAAATATGATAAAAGTATATTTAAAAATCTGAAATCAACATTATTAACATCTTATTTCTCTTTAGATTGACAGATCTATATTTTATTGTTTATTTCATATGAATGAAAATTAAAATTTATGCATAAAATATATTAAAAAAAACAAACACTTACAAACCATGATTTGACATAATATATAGCCTCATAAACCCTTTCGAGAGAAAACCCAGCTGGAAGGTGAGGTTGTTTTGCTCTCTATATCTGAATAGAAATTAGTTGTGAGTACAAAGAAGTATGCCATGGGGCCCGTGGGCTACTACAATGCAAAAACCATCTCTTCGTGCTATCTCCATATCCCTTGTCTATTTTTTTCATCTAATGAAAAAATGTAATCGAAAAGAATGGAATCCCATTTCCTCCTAGTGACCCAGTAATAACACAAGTCGAAAGCCTACTAGTGGTTAGGTTTGACTACCTCAACTCTTAACCAGAGTTACAATATGGACTCTTCTAAAGTCTTCTTCATCATATTCACATGGCGAGCCCCTTTTACATGAGCTATGAGGGTTGACGTAGCATCCTCTCAAATTATGGTGGTGAAAATAGCATGGTTAACTTCTGAGTGGCATAACTTTTGCATACATACTCTAATTGAGGTGATTCTTGCATTGCTGGAAAGGTATTTGAGTGAAAAATATGAAGAAAATATGTTGTGCTAAGGTGACAAAGTTTTACCTCACTAAAAAATTCATTTGATGCCTCAAAATTCTCCCAAAAGGTTTCAGACTGCAATTTGCCAAACTGGGTCCCACTAGTAAAAATGGTCCACTGAGTTGATTCTTCCACTGTTTCTACACTGAAAGGATTAATATGGATGATAAAAAATATAACAATATAATCCAAATTAGTTTACTATTGTTATAGTGCATTAAATTCATTTTTCTACAATGGATAAATTTCAATATTTTATATTGTGTATAACGTCTATGACATGGAATAATTGCATTAAAGTGATCACGTGTGGATTGTATTGTTACATGTCATGGTGGTTGTTGTTGATCTTATTGTGTAATGGGGATAAAGGGAAATAAAATATGATGGAAAACATGACAACTTGGGATGAATCTAAATTTACATATTTATCTAATGATGTGAAGGAAACAACATGTCAATGTAATTGAGCTATTTTAAAGCATAATACATATTCTCAAACATAGAAATGTCATTAGTAAAATTCCCCAAACATTAGGAATACCATATTTAGCAATGTTAAAATCAGTGGTTTGTGTTTGATGTTTATTATAGAAAACATTCATATGCTATGGAAGATATGGTGTTGATTCCATCCATAATGGTTGTGGGAACATTGTATTGATGCTATTAGTATATTGCATTGATTTCAATATATGTAAAATAGGTAAAGAATTCACTCACATAATCAACCATCATTAGGGATTTACAATTAATGATAAATGATACTTGATTTGTTTTTTTCATTATTTTGAAATGATTGACTAAATAGAATAGTAAAGGAATTTAGTTGTGACACAATGAACAATTAAACAATTATATTATCTAACATCTTGATCACATAAAAAAATTAAAGATAAAGGATTATGAAAGCTCAAAATCATGTATTGATAGGATTGGAATCACAAATTGAGATGTCACATGATTGTAGCATCTCCATAAAAAAAAATTAAAGATAAAGGATAATGAGAGCTCAAAATCATGGATTGAAAGGATTTGTATCACAAATTGAGATGTCACGTGATTGTAGCATCTCCTACTATAGAGGCTAATCAATAAGAATTTGGACCAAGAGGTCATATCCCACTTCTCTAGCATATATTGGGCATGGATGCATAACAATCTAGAGCAAAAAGGCACATGAACTTTGAAATTCGATGTTAATCAAATTAAAACCAAAAGGGAAAGACAATGTTCTAAAATCCCAAACTTTGTTTGCTAAAATTCTCATTAACTCATACTTCCTCAATCTATATAAGCATCAATTGATTTTATGAGTGAGATCCTTCGTGAAGCTTAATGAAGTTACAAGAATAGATGTTGATTAAAATAATTAACAAAATTATTTAAAAAAAAATGTAAAAATATCATTCATTCCAATGAAAGACTTGAGTGTTGATGAGAATAATTAATAAAATTATTTGAAGAAAAAAAGTAAAAATATCATTCATTCCCACTAAAGACTTGAGTGTTTTTAAAGTGATTTTTGATAATATTTTTTAAATTATATTAATATTTAATAAATTAAAAAAATCAAATTTTTTTAAATATTTAATATATAAAAATTATTATTATATTACAAATAATCACCATTAAAATTTAAATCTATTAAACCTCCAAAATAATTCAAATATTTTAAACTTCAAACCCTTCACAAAATTTTACGGGGACGAAAAATCAACACGTTAAAACATTGATATTTCTCTATTCTTAGAAAAACTGACATTTATGATAAACCCTAGAATATCGTACATGTGTATATATACAATAGTTGACTCTGTAGAGACCAGTATTGGATTAGTAGTTCCATTTCTCAGACTTAATTTACTCGGATTAAGAGAATAAATACTTTGAGTATATCTTCATTCGTCTCGGCTAAGAAGGAGAAGGCGGTGATAAAGGAGATAGCCAGAATCTTTAAGGTGGAATGGATTTCAATGGAAAAAGGGTTAGATATTTGTGTTTTTATTTGAAACCAAACAAGTATGAGATTAAGGACGGGGAGTGGTTGATCAGAAAATTTGAACATAAGATGTCTTTACGCTCACATAAATGGTTAACATGAGGTGCGAGGGTGATCTTGATCAAATATCTGTCCTTGATTCAGTATATTTATATATTGGATGCATCTTTACTATTGACCTAAAGAGAGCTTGACTGGCAATAACATGGTCTATTCTAAACGTGTTTTACACAATGGTTTGAGGACTTTAAGACTTTTGGCTCTTTACCTTTCTATATACTATGGGGATAGGAGACTTTCACTTTAAAGAGCTATGGATACATTTTCTAATAATATTTTTTGAGGGGACATTACTAGATGGACTGGAAATAACATAGTCTATTCTAAAGGTGTTTTACACAATGGTTTGAGGACTTTTAAGACTTTTGGCTCTTTACCTTTCTATATACTATGGGGCTAGGAGACTTTCACTTTAAAGAGCTATGGATACATTTTCTAATAGTATTTTTTGAGGGGACATCGCCAGATGGGGTATGCAGTAGTGGGGCATATTTAGTGATAAGGTCAGGGAGTTACCATCATTTCAGTTGGTTTAGCAAGCCTGAAGGGATTAACAACCCAGCATACCTTATTGATCTTTGGGGGCACTTCTATGAGCAAATTGGTTTGCAATAGAGGCTCTAGCTGTCTTGGGTAATCCAAAGTGATCCTTGATTAGGTTTTAATGAAATCCAACTTTGGGCCACATTCACTAACATATTGGATATAGCCTATGAGAATTTTGATGAGGTCTTTCCAGAGTATAACTTTCACACATGTTTACAGAAAACAAAACAAAGTAGAAGATATCCTATCAAAAAAGAGATGTAAACAAAACATTGTAGCAAATGTCCTATAAAAAGAAAATGTAAACAAAACAAAGTAGTTAATATCCTATCAAAAAAAAGAGACGTAAACAAAACAAAGTAGCAGATCTCCTATAAAAAAGGGATGCAAACAAAACAAAGTAGCATATCTCCTGTCAAAAAGGGGATATAAGAAGGTATGATTTTATATTAGCATATGAAATGGATCCCTAAATTATAACTGCTTGGGTGGTGTGATTGTTTTTTTACAGATTTTGATATGAACATGAATGTTTTAATAGTTCTCTGTTTATCACTGTTGGAGAATCTAATTCCAACCACTTGTTAGGTGTCCAAACTGTCCTTCCAAGTGTCTCAGTTCACTTTGAGTTTAAATCGAGTTTAACTCTAGTCATTTATTACTGATATTTCCAATGTAATCTTATTTAAGTAATTTGTAATAGTAAGCAGAGGAAGTCTTCTGCTCAACATTTTGTTCTCTTCAAATTTTTATCATGGTATCAGCTCAGCTTGTGTAAAACTCCTGGAGAGGATCAAAGAGAGATGAGTTTGCATAAGACTCGGTGAGAGAGCAACAACTTAAGTGAAGAGAAAAATACTAAAAAAATGCGCTAATAGAGAGTTCCTTGCATCGATTGGCGCAGGCTAGTCGTAATGCACAGTACCTTACAACACTAACGCTACCCTTCAAAGTCGCCATAAGAATTAGCGCGCGGCTCTGTTCAACGCACAGAGCGTTAAGTTACCAAAATTCCGAAATGTCAAAATTCCGCAGCCACCATTCTCTCTGAAAAGTAGAGCGACTTGCGTAAGTTTTGCTCTCCAACGGAATCTGGTTTGATATTCCAAGGCGAACGGTCAAAGGTAATTTTTTTAATTACCTTAAAAGCACGTTCCAGTCACGGCCATGGTTCATTCATCGTGAAAAGGAAATCGAAGGCACGAAGTGAAACGTTAAATTTTTTTTAAAAGGGCTTGAAAGCATTTTATTAAAACCCTATGTTAAAAGCTTCATAATTTGAAGTGCAATGGTATTATTTTGAAAAGGGTATTACATGGCGTAAAAGAGTGTTATTTTGTCCAGAATTAAAATGATGTCGTGAACCAAAGGATTTAAAAGGGATATATGGTTTATATTTGAAAAGTTTTTTTTTATTCAAAGGGAGTGTTTCATTTGAATTTTTTTTAAGAAACAGATTATGAAAGTATTTTAAGGGTTCACTGAAGAAGTATAGTTGTTATATTTCAAGTTTGATTTCTTTGTTGAGTTGCATTCTGTCAGCTATTAAATGGGAAAAGTCAAGAGGCTAAAAAAGTCAAAACCACTACATGAGATGTTTGAGATTTTTTTAGATATGGAAGTAAAGAGGCAAAATGATGCCTTTGCATTGAAATGCATAAAAGAATCTGTGGATGACATCATTCTAATCTTGATTTCAGAAGCCAAGACAACCAAGGAGGCTTGGGATACCCTTAAGAGGTGTTTTTGTCCAAGGGGGAGTATTGGAGTTGAAGATGAAGGTGGATCTATAGCAGCAGATCTACATCCAGATGAATGGATTGTTGAAACCCACTATGCTAAGTCACACTTGGATGATGAATGGATTGTTTAAACCCACTGTGCTCAGTCACACGTGGATGATGTATGTGAAGAAGTCGCAGAAGCAAGAGAGAAGGAGCAGGTAGATGCTCAAGAACCCCATTGTGCGCAACCACGGGTGGAGGCAAATTTGGTGATTCCAGTAACAAAGCTTGTTGATGAAGGTTTGGTGAATCCAGCGACAGAGCTTGTTGATGAAGGTTTGGTGAATCCAACAACAAAGCTCGCTGATGAAAGTTTGGTAAATCCAGCGACAGAGCTTGCTGAAGATAATGAAATTGCCATTGGAGTAGTCTAGCTAAGGTGAATCAAGCAATTAATATCGCTAATGTAAAATTTGATGAAGAGAATTCGGGTAATGATGAATGGTTGCAAGTGATGCAGAAAAAACATCATATTGACATGATGTTATTTGGTGAGACAGTTGAAGACAACATGTTTTTCGCAGCACAAGTTGGTATAGAAGTCAAACTAGCAGACATAGGGATAGAGGCAAAAGCAAAGAAGGAAGCCCAGAAAGAGAAAACAATGACAGATGTAGAGCATAGCTGGAAGTGCAACCACTGGAAGTACATGAAAACGCTCTCATTTCAGAGAAGAAAGAACAAAGCCAATGTAGTTCTATAGATGTTTTTAAACTTACCATTGATTTGAAATGTGGAAGTACATAGAATGATTATGAAGAAGAGTTAAATTCCTTGAAGCATGGCTTGCAACACCATGCCTTGACGAAGTCTGCATAGAAGGTTCAGAAATGAACCTTAAAAACAACATGCATGATGAACAAATTAATCAAATTTCCAGGTATTGGAGTAGTGAAGAGATAAAATTATATTATAGTCTAATGTTACAGCAAATTGAAAATGAAATTATATTATAGTCTAATATTACAGCAAATTGAAGATGAAATTATATATATTCCACTGTTTCTTAGATTTTTCATATAGCTGAATTCATTCCTACCATTTCAGTTTATATATATGTGTGTTTTTTTTAGATTTTTCATATGAATTAATTCATTTATGGTAACATGGCCTTAAAAATCTCAAGCCTGCAATGGTTTGACCACGCCCTTCCTTACATATTGTGCAGATTTTCGACAACACCAGCCCTTACATATTGTGCACATTTTCCTGATTCACAGCATGTGAGATGATCAATGGAGTTTAAATAATGTGACATGATCCGAGTGGTATTCTTCTTGACACTGGAAACTTGGGGTGGGTTTTTGGTACAGAATATTTTCAAAATTGTTGTGTTTCAAATTGTTTGATATTTAATGCCCTCTCTAACTTCACTGATGTTCGGTACATTGAGCATTGATAATTTCAACTAATTAGTCGAGGGTTGACAGTACTGTTGGGTGTTGTTTTGAATATTTCATTATATGTTAGGGAAGTATGCATATTTGTGCAGTTCCAAGGGGGCTTATTATATAAGCAATGGAGTTTAATTTTCATGTTTGAATTTATATGGATATATTTTCTGTTTATTGAGTTTTGTGAATTTTGAGAGGATTGACATTTTAAATTTGTGATTTGATTAAATGTGATTCAGGGACATTTAAATGCATTAGAGGTTTTATTCACAAAATTAAATTTTTGTCCACAAATATTTTAATAAATGATCTTTACATTGTAAAATGCTTTAATAAAATTTGCACATGAATGCATGTCTCAGCGGATGGGGCAGTCGGCGAACTCGCACCTCGCCCGCGTTCGAACCTCCTTTGTGTTGCTGGGCTGCAGCATATGTTGTTCCATGGCGTTTATTCCTGCTGATGTTGATGTGATGGATGACGTATATTCGGGTTTGATTTGATGGTTTAGGTGTGACAGTTATCAGCTTATCTGATATGTATATAATGTAATAAAAAAAGGGTCCTATATGGCTTCTGCTTGGGAACTAGCTTCTCCCTAAAAAAACAAAAACAAACATTATACTCTAAATTTTAATCTTAATAAAAAAAATATAAAATATAAAATATAAAAATACAATTAAAAAATAATAAACATAATTAAAAATATATATATATAATAAAAATAAATATCAAATTATGATAAAATTTAGAAAAACTTATCTATTCTACTTACTTTGAATTTGTACGCTCTTACTTACTTTGAATTTGTACCTTCTTACGAATTTGTAACCGCTTGTTCTCAACCATTGAATCTAGCCATATTTATATTATAAAATATATACATTTTCATATTTACAATTAAAAAAAATTAATAGAACATATATAATATATACTATTTAAATAATGGTATTTGAGCATCTATTTTACTAATCCATAAAATTATGAAATCACATGCATTACAGTAAATCGCAAGATCCAATATATTTGATTATAGTTCATGAAACTAAATGTTTCTCAATAAATAATCATAAATTGATTTCAATGGAATTGCTCATTTTTTAATGGTCTATGTGAAATAGTGAGAGGGGCATAAAGGCCCACAGTGCTTGAGTTTTGAAAAAAAAATTGGAAAAAATTTAATTTAAAATATGCTATATTACTTATTATATATTTCAGTAAAAAAAAATTATTAGATATTTTAATCATTTTCTTAATTATAAATTTGAATGAAAAATTGAATATTTACATTTTCAACTATATCAATAGATAAAAGAAATAAAAATAACTTCCTTACATATATATTAAATTAAATAATTAAACCCCATTTAAATTTAAATTTTACCAAATTATAATAACAAATTTATTATATCATCAATAATTAACCACCTATGAAGATCAACCGTTCACTAGTTCATTGAAACGTGACCTTGCAAAACATCCATAACCTATTTTGAAACATGGGCACATTGGATTATGAAACGTTTCCTTCGGTCACATGTCCATTGCCATGTAACAATAATACTTTTTCCTCGTCTATATATATTATATATATAAACATTTTAGTTATAATATAGTATATAACATTTTAAATTTACAGTGTTTTAAGTACATAACGTTTTAGGTTTATAATATTTTTTTTGTTTATATATATATATATATATGAGTTTTATTTATTTTTCTGTGAGATTGCAATTTTTATTAATATAAATAAAAATTATTTTTGTAGATATCTATAGTGTTTATGCATATAAAAACAAAACATATTATAACAATATAGATGGTGATTTCAAATAAGCTTGAATAGTCACAGAATTTCAGAGAGAAAATAGGAAAAATAATAAAAGGGAAAGTGAAAATTATGATTAAGTAGTGTATAATTTTTTTCCTTTCACTTTTTAGCTTTTCCATTTTTTCCCACCATCAAGATTTGGCTATACTACAACCAAAATTAGTTCTTGTCTAGGTGTCCAGAGTGAGGGACATCTTTGTTAGAATCAAAAGGACATCTTTGTTAGAATCAAAAGATTGTGAGACGTGAGTTTTTTTAGCCCCAACACTACTACACTAAGGGCATTTTTAAAACATTTTTTTAAGACATAATAAATCTTTTGTTTTAAAAAGTCACTTTTTATTTTAATTATTTTTCATTAAAATTTAATATCAATTGGATTGTCTTAAATATAAAATTTAAGACATAATTTTATATTTAAGACAAAATTAATTTAAGACAAAAATATTTTAAGACAACTTTATATTTAAGACAAAAAGAGTTTAAGAAAAAAATATTTTAAGACAAAATATTATATTTAAGACAAAAATAGTGTAAGACAAAAATATTTAAGACAAAACTTTATATTTAAGACAATGGTCACTTAAGACACTGCAAATTAAGACGAAACTCATTTAAGAGAGTTAACAATTAAGATGAAACCATGTCAATTATTAAGACAAAACTCATTTAAGACAGTTAACAATTAAGACAAAACCATGTCAATTTAAGACAATCTTATGACTCTGATAATCTGTCCTAAGTCTGCAAGCTTGCAGACTACTACTGTCTCGCACGCTATATCGAGGCTGCTATTTCACTTACCATTCAAGTTATCTTATTTAAAGACAATTATTTTTCGGGGTCTTTGTTTTGTGGGGATAGCCGACTCTAAAGAACGCGACAACTTTTTTCTAACAAGATTTCTAGGACATCAATTCCTCTTATGTCCCTTCGAAATTTGCTAATACAATTAGAGACAACTTCTTTGTCATTGCATCCGGGAAGTTTCCATAGAAATTCCATGAGTGAATAGAGGATAATTATATTTTAAATTTTTGAAAATAGATATTCAAACCATATGAAATTCAATCATATCATTTTCTTTATTTTATATTATAGTTTTACTTTTTCATTAATCCTTTTAAATTAAATATAAAATTAGAATATGTTTTTCTTGGTTTTTTATACAGGAACGGATGTAGGATTGCATTAGATACTTGGCCTAAAGCCACAACACAGATTACAGATATTGGAGGTGATTTCTGAGCACCTCTCCACTAAGAGGATCAAGGCGCATACGCTTATGATTCATTTCTTCTTACATTTTACAATGAACTCTATTTCTGTTATTTGCCCGAGCTTGTGAATGCATACAAATTGCTTCAATAAAATGCAGTAAAACTTGGAAGATAGCGGATTAAGGAATTGGATCCCATGATGTTTCTTTGTCTCCGAGAATAGCCCCAACAGGTAACTGGGCTGCCTTGTTTGCTTCAATATCTGCCTCTTTGTTGTTTATTCTCAGCTCATGGAAAATTTCCAATTTCAAGGACTCTGCCATTGCTTTAACTCTTGTGATCATCCTTGCCAGACGCAAATCTGTTGGAATAGAGTTTTTCACCATTGTTTTGATGTTGACCTGTGTTATAGCTCCAAATCTCACTATTATGGTTTGAGTAGGCTCGGGAGTCCTCTGTAGTCCCGCCATGACTTATGTGTTGAAGACTCATTCCTCTTAGCTTCTTCGCTTTGTTCTGGCCTTATACCCTAGAGGCTCCTTTGTGTTGAGTTGTACTGCTGCATTGCATGTTGACCATTTGCACCTTTTGGCCTAGAGCCGGCTTCACTTGGATTCGTGTTTAAGCCAACTTTTGACCATGACGACTGCAAAATCAACCTTGCATACCTTTGACTTCTGCAACTTGACACACCTTGACCCGTGGAAAGAACATACCTTTGAGTGTCACTAACCAGTTTTCACCTCCCTGCATTGAACATAGGAATGTTCCCCTCCCAGGAACTAGATCATCTGTTTCATCGACACTCGTTCTTTCCACTATACCATAGCATTCTTTTATTCTTTTTCGAGCTTAACAGAAAAAGACAAAAAAAATTAAATATTCCAAAGAGAGAGGGAACGGGACAGTATTTCCATCTATTATTGGCAGATAGAGTCAATCGTGTCGCTCTTGAACAAAGCACTCAAAACAAAGTCTCCTCCGCTTGGGTGGGATTTAGTTTGACTTAGGTACG
>APFE030903519.1:0-15726 GCA_000404065.3 Pinus taeda | reverse complement strand
AAACATATATAATGCATACTATTTAAATACCATACTATTTAAATAATGGTATTTGAGCATCTATTTTACTAATCCATAAAATTATGAAATCACATGCATTATAGTAATTCGCAAGATCCAATATATTTGATTATAGTTCATGGAACTAAATGTTTCTCAATAAATAATCATAAATTGATTTCAATGGAATTGCTCATTTTTTAATGGTCTATGTAGTGAGAGGGGCATAAAGGCCCACAGTGCTTGAGTTTTGAAAAAATCTTTTTGGAAAATTTTTAATTTAAAATATGCCATATTACTTATTATATATTTGAGTAAAATTTTCTTATTAGATTATTTTAATATTTTCTTAATTATAAATTTTGAATGGAAAATTGAGTATTTTAATTTTCAACTATATCAATAGATAAAAGAAATAAAAATAACTTCCTTACATATATATTAAATTAAATAATTAAACCCCATTTAAATTTAAATTTTACCAAATTATAATAACAAATTTATTATATCATCAATAATTAACCACCTATGAAGATCAACCGTTCACTAGTTCATTGAAACGTGACCTTGCAAAACATCCATAACCTATTTTGAAACATGGGCACATTGGATTATGAAACGTTTCCTTCGGTCACATGTCCATTGCCATGTAACAATAATACTTTTTCCTCGTCTATATATATTATATATATAAACATTTTAGTTATAATATAGTATATAACATTTTAAATTTACAGTGTTTTAAGTACATAACGTTTTAGGTTTATAATATATATATATATATATATATATATATATATATATATATAGATATATATATATGAGTTTATTTATATTTTATATATATATATATATATATATGAGTTTTATTTATTTTTCTTTTGAGATTGCAATTTTTATTAATATAAATAAAAATTATTTTTGTAGATATTTATAGTGTTTATGCATATAAAAACAAAATATATTATAACGATACAAATGGTGATTTGAAATAAGTTTGAATAGTCACAGAATTTCAAAGAGAAAAAAGGAAAAATAATAAAAGGGAAAGTGAAAATTATGATTAACTAGTGCATATCTTTTTTCTTTTACTTTTTAGTTTTCCCGTTTTTTCCCACCATCAAGATTTGGCTATACTACAACCAAAATTAGTTCTTGTCTCACTTGAGGTGTCCCGAGTGAGGGACATCTTTGTTAGAATCAAAATATTGTGAGACATGAGTTTTTTTTGAGCCCCAACACTACTACACTCAGGGCATTTTTAAAACATTTCTTTAAGACAAAATAAATCTTTTGTTTTAAATAGTCACTTTTTATTTTAATTATTTTTCATTAAAATTTAATATCAATTTAATTGTCTTAAATACAAAGTTTAAGACAAAAATAGTTTAAGACATAATTTTATATTTAAGACAAAAATATTTTAAGACAACTTTATATTTAAGACAAAAAGAGTTTAAGACAAAAATATTTTAAGACAACATTATATTTAAGACAAAAATAGTGTAAGACAAAAATATTTAAGACAAAACTTTATATTTAAGACAATGGTCACTTAAGACAATGCAAAATAAGACGAAAATCATTTAAGAGAGTTAACAATTAAGATGAAACCATGTCAATTATTAAGACAAAACTCATTTAAGACAGTTAACAATTAAGACGAAACCATGTCAATTTAAGAAGTCTGCAAGCTTGCAGACTACTACTGTCTCGTGCGCTATATCGAGGCTGCTATTTCACTTACCATTCACGTTATCTTATTTAAAGACAATTATTTTTGGGGGTCTTTGTTTTGTGGGGATAGCCGACTCTAAAGAACGTGACAACTTTTTCTAACAAGATTTCTAGGACATCAATTCCTCTTATGTCCCTTTGATATTTGCTAATACAATTAGAGACAACTTCTTGTCATTGCATCAGGGAAGTTTCCACAGAAATTCCATGAGTGAATAGAGGATAATTATATTTTACATTTTTGAAAATAGATATTCAAACCATATGAAATTTAATCATATCATTTTCTTTATTTTATATTATAATTTTCCTTTTTCATTAATCCTTTTAAATTAAATATAAAATTAGAATATGTTTTTCTTGGTTTTTTTACAGGAACGGATGTAGGATTGCATTAGATACTTGGCCTAAATCCACAACACAGGTTACAGATATTGGAGGTGATTTCTGAGAACCTCTCCACTAAGAGGATCAAGGTGCATACACTTATGATTTGTCTCTTCTTACATTTTACAATGAACTCTGTTTCTGCTATTTGCCCGATCTTGTGAATGCATACAAATTGCTTCAATAAAATGCAGTAAAACATGGAAGATAGGGGATTAAGGAATTGGATCCCACGATGTTTCTTTGTCTCTGAGAATAGCCCTAGCAGGTAACTAGGCTGCCTTGTTTGCTTCAATATCTGCCTCTTTGTTGTTTATTCTCAGCACATGGAAAAGATCCAATTTCAAGGACTCTACCATTACTTTAACTCTTGTGATCGTCCTTGCCAGACGCAAATATGTTGGAATAGAGTTTTTCACCATTGTTTTGATGATGACGTGCGAATCACCAAAGACATTAACCTCCCTGAATCCCAATTCTTTGAGCATCTTGATCCCTTGGAAAAGAGCCAACACTTTAGCTTGCATGCTAGAGGAGTGACCCAGTCCCCAAAAAATCTGTGGATAGGAGTTCCTTCTATATTTATTATGAGCCGTCCCGCACCAGTGATTCTTGGATTTCCCTTGACCGCCCTGTCAAAGAAGGGAGAGGGGATTATTTGCTTGGAAATCCAAGACTGAAAGTCTTCTTCATTTTTCCTGATTTGCCATTATTTGGGAGGAATGGGGATGATAATCGATTTTTGGAATTGGAGACTGAGTGCAGCACCCTACTCGATGTCTTGTTGACATAAGCTTGAATCATCCATTCTATCTCTTAGGCATTCATTTAGTTGACATTTGACCGTGACTGGAACAAGACTGAAATCCTGCTCTTTGTTTCTGAATAACCTTCTATTCCTCTCTAACCAAATCTGCCAACTGATAATTTTGGGAAGAGCAGTCCAAGCTGTTATGATTAATTTGTTTTTTGGGGTTGGACCTAGGTATCTGGACAACCAACCAACAAACAGATCTGGGATAATGCAGGGGAGAGTGAAGCTAGATTTCCATGCTCGTAAGAGCTCTTTCCAGATTTGGACGACATATCTACACTCCAGCATGAGGTGAAGGGCAAATTCTAGCTTATCTTTGCATAGCATGCATCTAGAAGGGCCAAAAAATCCCCTCTTCTGCAACCTATCATCCATTAAAAAAAAATTATGGCAGAGCAACCAACAGAAATGGTCAATTTTCGGGATGGAGGGGAACTTCCATATCCCATTCCAGGGAGTAGGATCTGGCTGTACGTATGGCCTTTCCAAGAATTTAACATACCCCGATGCCACCGAGTAGCCTTTGCGCTACAGACCCCATCCATGGGCATCTTTTCTCCGAACGTGAATGGGAGCCAACCCATGCAGAAGATTGTAGAGTTCTGCGCAGTCGCTTTAGAGAGTAGGAGGGACTGGGAGTTGCTTCTAGCCTACCCAGCGATGTCTAATCCAACATGAAATATCCCACAGCGATTTATTGGGTGCGTCCATCATCCACGTTCGCAGCGAATGCAAGGAGCGAGTTTCAGCCAACGGGGGCTTGCTCATAATTCGGTCTTCCTATAGATTAATGGATTAACCATTCCTAGGGGTCCAATAAGCCTACGCATTCACCAAAGGAGTTTCTTTGATACTTAGAATGCTGAAGGGAGATCTGAATTGGTATTTGGGCTTATCCAAGCAGTGAAGACGCCTTCCTCTCAAGTATTTTTTCCATAATGCTAAATGCGCCCAGCCTGGATTGGGAGCTATAATTATCCAAATCAATTTCGCTCCCATGGCTAAATTTTGAGTGCAAAGGTTTTTAAAATTCAGTCCTCCCTCCTGTGGAGTATTGGAAACAATTTCCCAGTTGACAAGTGGGATTTTCTTTTCATTTTGCTTGCCTCCCTTCTAGAAAAACTTCCTAATAAGGTCCTCCATCTTCTTGAGAATACCCACAGGTGCTAAGAGAACAAAAAATTGGAATAATGGAAGATTGTTGAGAATTGGTTTGATGAGCATTGCTTTGCCTGCAATATTGAGCCAGGAGGAGCCCCAGGCCTACATTTTAGTTTTGAATTTCTCTAGCTAAGGGTTCCAATCTTTGCTCAAGGCCCTCTTGAGGAAGATAGGTAGGCCAAGATATTTGAAAGAGGTCCAATTTGAAGAGGCTACAAAGCCTAGGCATCTAGCAATGGAATTTAGGGAAGATGGAGAAATATTCCAGCAATAAATATGACATTTCCCATTGTTTAATTTGCTGCCCAAGACTTCACAGAATTCATCCAACACTTATTTAAATCTGGCAACTGAGAGCAGAGTTGCAGCCCCCAGCAATAAGGTGTCATTGCCAAAGAGGGCATGATTGATGTTTTTTACCCCCCTTGCTATGCTTAGCCTAACTATCTGTTGGTCTTGTTGCTTCTCATCTAGAGAAAAGCTTAGGACAAAGGCCTACAGCACAAAGAGGAGGGGTGAGAGGGGGCACCCCTGCCTCAGCCCTCTAGAGGCGTTGAAGAAATCTGTAGCCCTACCATTTACCAGAGGAGCAATCTAGGGCTTCGATATACAAGCCCGAATCCAGTTTATAAAGCTTAATCCAGCTCCCATCTTATGTAGAACATCCAGCAAAAAACTATGTCTAACTCGATCAAAAGCATTTTCTAGGTCGAGCTTGACCACCATACCTTTTTCTTTTCGATGCATGCTAGAGTGGATTGCCTCTTGAACCAAAATGAAATTATCCACGATCTTTCTGCCATGAATGAATCCTCCTTGGTTCTCCAGGATGATTTTGGGGATGATGGTCCTCAATCTGTTCGTTATTACTTTGGTTATCACTTTGTATCGAATATTACACAAGGATATCAGGTGGAATCTATTGAAGGAGTTTTCTCCTTTTTCCTAGGGGATAAAGGCGAGGAATGTTGAATTTGTGTAGCCTCCAATTTTCTAGAAATCTTGGGATTTTAGGATCATTTTGAGGAATTCCTTCTCCACAATCTGCCAACAGGACTGAAGGAATCTGACTATGAATCCGTCCAGTCTTGGGGCTTTGTCGGGGTCCATATCAAAAAGGGCATCCTTTACTTCATTTTTGTTGACTTTAGCTTCTAAAAGATGGTTCATCCTAGCAGTGATCAGGTGGGGAACTACATCTAGGGGTTTAGAACTATGTCCAACCTCCATTCCCTCACTGCACAGATTTTTAAAATGGTTGGAAGCTACCTTTTTAGCGTTGGCTCTATCCTTTAGGATGTAATTCTCTTCTTTAATTTCAGAGATGGAGTGAGAACGTTTCCTAGCTTGGGCTTGCTTATGAAAGAAGGAGGAGTTTCTATCCCCTGATTTGAGCCAAAGGCTCCTGGATTTAAGCCTCCAGTATTCTTCCTCGACCAAGCAAGCCTTGTGAAATTTCTGTTGAAGCTGCGTCTCCATTTCCGGGTCTTCTTTTGTGATTTCAGTTTCTTCCAATTGAAGATGATGCAAATCTAAGGAACTTTGATTTTTTTTTCTTTCAGTTGCAGGGTTGGGCAAAGTCTTGGCCTAGCTTTTCAACATCACTTTTACTCGTTTGAGTTTTTCTTCCCCCAAAAAAAATGGGGAACCCTTGACTAGCTCCTTACAGCAATCCCTAACCTTTTGCATGAAATCTGCCTCTTTGATCCATAGAGGATTGAATCTAAAAGGAATAGGGCCCATATCCTTGAGAGTCAGCAACTCAAGTCTAATGGGCTTGTGATCCGAAACACTACTATGGAGGATGTTCATTCTAGCCTCTAGACCGAGAAGAAGAAAGGAACTTTGAACAAGAAATCTATCTAGTCTTGCAGCTATATGACCAGGACTGATTATTTTATTTAACCAAGTGTACTTACCGGAAGAAGGCTTGATTTCTAGCAGGTCCCAATCCTACATGAGATCCTTCGCCTATTCCCTTGTCAGATCCCTTACTATGCAGCCTCCTCTTTTTTCTGACGAAAGAAGGGTGAGATTGAGATCTCCAGTGATGATGATGTTTTCCAGGTTCTCTAAATCTGCTAGATTTTTTATGGAGTCCCAACAAATCTTCTTCTCCCCGACATTGTTAGGGACATACACATTGAAAAGACATATTATCTCTTTGGTATCAATATGTTGCATCTTTAAGAAGATCCTATGGGTGTTCAAAGTCTCAAAGATTAATGAGAACTTGTTGGCATTCCAGAGGGATCCAAGCCCTCCTGAGGCTCCACGAGCAGAGATAGCTTGCGCTCTGCATTTATTCCAAAAAAAATTTACTTGCTTTGAGGAAGGTTGTGTCCTCCATTTTGGTCTCCTGGATGAGGATGATATCTGGGGCTTCCAATCTTGTTAAGCTTTACATTGCTTCTTCCTTGGCTCTAGTACCCATACCCCTATAGTTCCAGGAGACGATCTTCATCATTTACTTTTGTTATGGTGGGCTCCCTTGGAACCCTAAGTTTGATTCCTCGTCATCTTCGGAGTTTTTGCCAATAGCTTCTTAAGGGTTGGCTGGCTGCCTTGAAGCTTGCCTTTGTAGGTTTCTTGCTCTCTTTTTTCCCTGGCAGACTTGCATCCTCTTGTGGATCTTCTGGGAGAGGATTGAGAGTCTCCTATTTCTCCTTCTTCTTCTGACTCCTCAGATTCTTGGACTTCCTCCTCCTCTTCTGAGAGCTTTCCTTTGGATCTCTCTGCAACACTTCCACCTTTGGTCGAGATGGAGGGGGAAGCTTTGGCAGGAGAAACTTCCTTTGGGATCTCAACTTCTTGGGAGGCCACGGTTTCAGATCTTAGGAGCTCGAATTTGTTCTCTTGGACTTCCATGGTTGATTACTGAACATGGGTCATCTGAGGGCCTTTATCATTTGTAGTTGCAGTCTTCTTATGAGAGGTCTTGGTGCGCTTGACCTGGTTCCAGCCTTCTTCTTTCCCTTTCTCTTCCGCCCCATTGGACGGACAGCCTCTAGAAAAATGACCATAGACATGGCATTTTCGGAATTTGAAGGGCAACTGCTCATAGTCGAGTTTTTGCACATGAGTCCAGTGACCTATAATGATTTTGATGGCTTCTAGGAGCCCCACCTCTAGATCTACCTCCACGCAGATTCCAGTGCAATCGTACTGGACTTTATTATTAGCTTGATCTATAAATTTACCTAGGGTGTTGCCTATGTGCTTCAGCGAATCCCAGTTCCAACAATGCACTGGGAGATTAGGGAGTCTCACCCACATCGAGACCGTTGTGGGAACATCCACTGCTGGATTGAAGTATGGCATCCATTTATTTAGATACAATCCATGAGGGCCCATGAAGTAAGATCCATTTTGGAAAATCAGGGCCTTGTCCTCTTTTGCAGTGAACTCGAACATAAAGTAGCCTCTCCCGAGAAAGTATGAGGTTACTCTATTTTTTATCAAGGGTGCCCAGTTCTTGGCGACTTAGATCTCTATGAATTTAGGGGATGGCCAAAGCCCTATGAATTGGTCAATGAGGGCATGATCTGCTAGAGATAGAGTGACTTGGATCGGCCCATCAGGCAGGAGAGAAATCACGCAAATGTCCTCCAGTGTCTTTACAAACTTTGCAGCTTCGCCTTTCTTCTTCTTTGGCAAGGATGCAAGCAAAGAGTTGAAAGCTTCAGTGGCAGAAGGCAGAGGAGGAGAGATCGGAGGCCCCTGAGGAGAGCCCAGCACCTCCATGGAGGCGGCCGACCTCGAGTAAGGCCCAGCCAAGTCGATCTGCGGCAGGCGGCAACATCCTTCAACACTGCCCAAACTCCTCACAGGAGCACTCGAGTTGTTCCAGAGCTAGGTCACGCTAAGTAACCCTCAACCATCATCACTTTTATTCAACTTAGTGTATAAAATTAGAATATGTTAATTATATTAATTTTTTAATTATTATAAAATTAAACAATAACACTTTGAAAAGTTAGAATATTTTTGACCAATTTTTAAGTATTTAATTTAATGTATATTTATTTGAAAATTATATAAAAAATTACATACAAGTAATAAACTAAAGATAATTTGATTTCAAAACAATTACAATATACATACCACATTCTAAAAATATAATAAATAAATAGATAAAAATTATTATTTTTTGGTTGACCTAACTCACGAGGATTTGAACTTTGAATTTCATGCTTTTACATAATACTTCATAACAAGGTGATTGTCAATTGAGTTACACTCCATTAGCTTTTTTTTTTTAAATATATGAAACTTTTTAAATTACTTCAACTAAAGCTTTGATATAAATTTGCAAGAAACTAGAAACTAACTTCTCCTCCAAGAATTGAAGGACTTCCTCCAAATTAGTAATATTAGTAATTGATATCATTTCAAACTAGGGAAATAAATTATTAATGAGGTTGAAAGAGTACCTCTAACATTAACTTTAATTTAACCTAAAAATTCATTGTCATGCCCCTATAGTCACCCACATTGGAGACTCACTTAGTGCCCTCGGATGGTCCATCAATTTAGGTTTGTGGTGCATCGTGACTCATTTCATCTCATCGATTTTATTAATCTGAAACTACTTGATTCCATACTACACCTCACTTTTTATATTTCACGATTATTAAAATTCATAAGTTTAACACTTATTGAAGTATGTAGATAATCATTCCATACAATTATGCCTTATCATAACCAATATAAAAATGATATGAATGAAATTAATCTTATAGAATCAACAACCCAACTGGCCTAAAAGTTGTCAAATATTCAAATATGTTACAACTAAGTGAACTCTAGTCTCCTATAGTAATTTAAAAATTATAAGAGCATACAATTCAGACAAACCTATCCCTAAATTTCCTATTTGATTTACTATCGTTGATCGCAACTTTGTCATAGATCAAAAACGTTTCACTTGATAGAAATAGTAAGTACTCTTATATGCATGCAATTTATGAAGAGTTAAGTTAAGTGAAGGAACGAAAGTTAAGTCTAATATTAGAAGCCAAGTGAGTCACGGTTAGGGTTAAAAAGTTAATGTATTGTCAAGAAAAGCAAAGGAAAATAAAAATCTTGATTTATATTTAAGTGAAGTTAGAAAAGTTTAGTTAAAGTGTCAAGACATATTTTGCATGAGGAAAAGAAATCTAGAGTTTGCATGATTCCATATTTAGAAATTTTAGTGCTTATATACTCATGGTTGGGTCATTGTAATGTCAAGTAAGGAGAGATAATAACAACAACAACTCAGTGGATGTATATAAGAGAATAATTAATGAATAGAACTTCTTTATTCAAGCAGAAGCTTGAGTACTTATTTGTCTTATGTTTTCATGTTTATCTCTGCTTCTAAATAACAAGTGGTATCAGAGCAAAGTTTAGCAAGGTTTCAAATAACTAAAGGAGCTAAGAAGGTCATGAGCTACTTCCACTAAGAGCCTTGGCTATTGTGAGTATCCCACAAATCGAAGTTTGCATCCATTGATCCATAAGTAGAAACTAGAACCCATTGATGCTTCACATGCCATAAACAGGAAAACAAATGTCTAAGTATTGTGCTTGTTGTCATTTCATCGTGTGCTTCCTACTTTCGTTTACCTAATATCATTATTCTAAGTGTCTTTCCTGTCAGGCCAAGTTTGTAAACCTAAATCAAATTGTCTTTTATATTAAGAGGTAATATCAATATATACAAGGAAAGGGTGATTATTGGGTTTCATCTCCCAATGTCTCTTTGCCTTCTAACTTCCTTTATTTTTTGCTATTTACATAAGTTTCCTTAATCCTAAAGAATAGGTTTCCACATTCCCCTCCTTATCTAAAGGGATGTTGGTTTGTCCAAGAATCATTCTGAATCTTCAAAATCTTCCCTTCTAAGGGCTTTGGTGAAGATGTCTACAATCTGCTCATTTGTGGAACAATGTTGTAGGTGGATTGTCTTAACCTCAACATGATGTCGAGTCAGATGGTATTTTGTATAGATGTGCTTCGTTTGATCATGGAACTTTGGGTTCTTGGCAAAATTTATCATAGAATTGTTGTCAATCAAAAGAGGAGTTGAATGTACTAGTTTTTTTTTTAAATACTCCAGAATTTTCCTTAGCCACACAATTTCCTTGGTTGCTTCAACTGTTGCCACATATTCTACCTCAATTTTGGAACCTACTAGAATTGATTGTTTATGTGACCTCTAGGAGACAACACCTGATCCAAGACTCATAACATAACCTGAAGCAGATACTTTGATTTCTTTATTTTTATCAAACTCTGAATAAAAGTATCCAATCATGCTGAATTCACCCATCTGTGTATACTTGAGTCCAAAGTCTTTAGTTCCCTTCAATTACTTTGGAACTCTTTTTACAGTAGACTAATGACCCTCACAAGGCTTTTGCATAAACCTAGAGACGATTCCAATAGAAAATGAAATGCATGGTCTGGTAGCAGTCAAGTAGTTGAGACTTCCTACAATCTGCCTATACTTTGTCGCAACCTCAAATTCTTTTCCTTCAATGGATTTGAGCTTTACATCCTGTTCCATTAAGTAGTTAAAGGATTGCATTCAAGCATGCCAAACATGTTCAACAGATCTCCAATTTACTTCTTCTGAGGTATGAATATAAACTTCAGATGTTGGGTTACTTCAATACCAAGATATTAGTGAACATAGCTCAAATTTGTCATTTAAAAACCTTTCCTCGGCTCTTTATTTATGGATGCAATATCGTTATTATTGTTCCCTATCATCAAAAAATCATCTACATACACCAAAAGATACACAACTATTTTTCCAACTTAACAAAGTTCCATCATCAAGATCATAATGTTTGAGATTGAATTTCAGAAGATGCCCAATCAACTTCTCATACCAGGCTCGTGGTGCTTACTTGGTGCCATATAAGGAGGCTCTAAAGATTTATTGCCAACTATCCTTTCATGGCATGAAATCTGATGAGTTTGTGTACTCCATCATTCTCACTGCATGTGCCAATGTTTCAACCTTGGAACAGGGAATGCAAATACATGCCCACATTGTGAAAATTGGATTTGAATTATAGAAATGTGCAAGGAATTCTCTTATCGAAATGTATTCGAAGAGTGGGTTCCTGAAGTATGCCCAACAAATACATGATTTGATGCCAGCAAAGGATGTGGTCTCATAGGCTGCCATAGTTGCAGGGTATGCACAATATGGGGATGGTAGTGGAGCCCTTCAAGTTTTTGAACAAATGCAACAGCCAGGAGTAAATCCAAATAAAACCACCTTTTTTTGTATTGTCTACATGCATCCATGTTGACTTACTAGATGGAGGTCATCATTACTTTGATGCTATGTTTTGTGATCATTGCATAATGCCCATGTCTGAGCACTATGCCTGCATGGTGGACCTTCTTGGTCATGCTGGGAGAATCAAGGAAGCTAAAGAATTGATTAACAAGATGCCTGTTGAGTCTAGTGCTTTTGCCTGGGGGGGAATTGCTTGGTGCCTGCGAAGTCCATGGTGACATGGAACTAGGAAAAAGAGCAGATAAAAACCTTCTTAAGTTGGAACCACAATGTGTTGGAACTTATGTCCTTCCCTCGAACATTTATGTTAAAGCTGCTAGGTGGGATGATGTGGCAAGGGTGTGGAAATTGATGAAAGATAGGGGAAAGAAAAAGGAGACTATAGTCAACTAGATTGAGGTAAGGAATACAGTCCATGCATTTGTTGTTGGTGACTCATTTCACCCAGAGTCAGAATGGATCTATGCAATGTTGGAAACATTAACTCAACAAATGAAGGATGCGGGAAATTCATGTGACACTAACCGTGTGCTATAAGATGTTGAGGAGGAGTAGAAGGAGCGCATCCTCCAACACCACAATGAAAAGTTGGCCCTTGATTTTGGGCTTATTACCTCACCTCTTAGAGCAACCATCCGAATAAAAAAGAACCTTTGTGTTTGTGATCATTGCCACAATAGCATCAAGTTCATTTCCAAGATTTTTGGGAGGGAGCTAATTGTGAGGGATACTCATTGCTTCCATGTTTTCAATGATGGGATTTGTTCCTGCAAGAATCATGGAAGGCACTAGATGGAGTATGTTCAAGCTAAAATCCACGAACAACATCATGTACTATGTTTACCGGAAGGTTGATTTCAAGTATCCGCCTCAGTGGGACAATTCAAACCCTACACCTACTCCTATGTTCAGAGCCCAGACAATTGTCGAAATTGAACCTTACCAGTGCTCCAACTGAGATGTTGGAATATGTTAAGTCTCACAATAAATGATCTTTTCTATCTCAACCACAAACTCCCTTGTTCTTCCTCCAAAAGAAGAGGCAACTTTCCTTGTTGTAAAAAATAAATTTATCATTAGAATTGCGACTAAATGTCCATGGTTGCTCCAACCAATATGTAAATATATCTATATTGTATTCAATGTTCATCTATTGGGATGATTCATCTTTGTACAAGTGAATTATATATTTCTCTTTAGTGCATCTAATGAAAAGGATCCAAATGATGATTTTTTTAGTGACATGCTTTTGTTCCTCTCCTATTCTACTATTTTATTGTACTTTCTCATGCTGAAGGGTGAATATGATTATGAATTTAACAACATTTCTTGCATGTCATTTGTTTTGTTCCAATAAGTTTATTCATTTTGGGCTTTTTAATCCTTAATATGGATTTGAATTTCACCCTTGAATCCCTGAATGGTGAATGTGCTTATGAATTTAATAGTAGAGAATCTAGATTGCATGGAAGTTGTGTTCCTCCAATATGTTTATTAATTTTGGTATTTCAATCATTAATATGAATTTAAATTTCACCCCTTCAATCGTTGAAAGGTGAATGTGCTTGCGGATTTAAAAGAATTTATTTCATTCCATTGGTTTTCTTCCAAAATTTTTGGTTTTTGAATCCTTAAAAGAGATTTGAATTCCCTCAAATGCCAAGATTTCAAAATATGGAGCTTGTTTGATCATAAATTGTGGGCCAATTTTTTAAACAACTCATGTTCAATTTAAACCCCAAAAAACTGAATTGGAGTTTTAAAGACTGCACCTTTGTATTTGTTGATTAATTTGAGATCTATACTTTAATGCATTTTTTAAGATCTCTTATTAAACCGTAGATGTGGACCTCTCAAGCTATGGTGAGAATGTGGATGCCTAATAACCATGAGTTGTGTTTGAGCCCTGAGCTAATTCAACTCAAAATAAAAAATAAAATAAAATAAAAACTTAATGGAGGAGTTACTGTTCCACTTCAGGAATCTAGATTCTAAAGTAGGATAGGGAACTAATCTAGCCTAAAGCCATCTAATCATGGATCTGATATGAACCTTTAGGTTGCATACCAAAGTTATAGTATTTGATATATTTGTTATTTTTTTGTATGAGCTCAAGATCGATTGGTTTTTTTGAACTCAAGATATGTAGCATTTCTGTCCTATGCGATTTCTTGCTCTCCTCTGAATGGACTTCAACAACTGAATGTATCCACATCACTAGATTCCTCTTTTTTGTTGTTACTGTTCTAAATGTCTCTATTTGGCTTCATCATTGTTGTCATCAATCAGTAAAACAATGTGCCACTCCTCATAAATTTTGTCCTTATTCTCTTCATGAACATGTTCATGGAAGATAACATCTCTACTCACAAATACCTTGTGAGTAGATGGATTAAACATCTTATATTCTTTGAAATCAGAACAATACCCTACAAATATGCATTTTATGGCTTTAGCATCCAATTTATTCCTATCTTCCTTAGGAATGTGTCCAAAAGCTCTAGAACCAAATACACTCAAGTGATGGACTACAAGTTTACAACCATACAAAGCCTCAAATGGAGTCTTGAGATCAAGACATATAGTTGGTGTTATGAAACCAACTCACAAAAAGATAGAAAAGATAGATGAATGCCTTAGAAATAAGCCTCTTCGAGGGGGCAACCTCTTTTACATTATACAAATGAACAATTCTTAGATGATACAAATGAAAAGACCTCCTTTCTATATATAGGAGTCTAAGAGGATTAATATAATCAGAGCTGACATAACAATAATAATGTAAGGGCGTAATAATAACAATACTAGGCTTCTATGGGGCACAATAATAACAATATGGGGACTACATGGGCACAACAATATAATAAAGGAGTTGCACTAATAACACAAAGGGGTTACACTAGTATTATAAGGACCTAACATGCCCCTCCTTCAAAAAGTGTTGTCCTCAATGCTTCAGTAGTTCTTGATGCTTCTATATAAAATTTTTGTCCTCCCATGTGGATCTTCAGCGGGTAAGTTATTACACTTGAAGTTCTACAACTTTTGAATGAGTGGCCACACTTCTTCGTCCTTCTTCCATTCATCCCTTGCTTCGTCTATCCAATCTGGTTGGATAATAGAAATAACACAAAGTAATGCTTCCACATCCTCATCCTTTCTTGAGAGTGCATCTACAACAACATTTTGCTTCCCTTTTTTGTAGATGATTTCAAATTCATAACCCAACATATTTGTGGTCCCTTTTTTCTTTTCTTCAAAAGATAATCTTTGTTCTAAAAAGTATTTAAGACTATCATGATCCATTTTTACCTTGAAGTGTCTTCCCAATAGGTAAGGTTTCCATTTCTTAAATGCATGTAGTATTGCCAACATTTCCTTCTCATAATTAGATTGCTTGAGATGTAGACGTAAAAATACACAATTGCCTGCATCAAAAATTCTTTCACTGCAATGTTGATCTTCCCGATGTTTCATTCAATTTTGCACCAAAGTGGCGTTATCCTTTAAAAGTTGGAGAACTTGTTGTTGATGCGCGATGTGATCTTTCACTGCTTGAATCTTTTTCTTCTTGATATCTCCTTTTATCTTGAGATTTTGAGGAGTCGTAATTTCTTCCAACGCATCACAAGATATGGTTGGATTCATTTCTTGATGCTCAATGTAATATTTTTCTTATTGAAAATTTTCCTTCTTGATATGTCCTTCTATCTTGATAGTTTAAGGAGTAGTAATTCTGGCCAATGCATTACAAGATATGGCCGGATTAATTTCTTCTTTCTCGATGCGATCTTTCACTTCTTAAACCTTTTTCTTCTTGATATGTCCTTCTATCTTGCGAGTTTGAGGAGTGGTAATTCTTTCCAATTATTTACAAAATATGGTCAAATTCATTTCTTCTTTCTCTGGGGTTGGTTCCTGGTGTATATCCTCTTCTTTTGATGTTTCTTGATCGTTTTCTTCCTCTTCTTCATAATCTATGTAAAATAATTTCTTCTCAGGACACTTATGACCTTTAGTGTATTTGCTATCACAATTGTAACAAAGCCCTTTTTCTCTTTTGTCTTCTAATTGTTGTCAGGTAATGTAGGTTTTAACCCCGTACAGAAATTACCTGCATACGAATTCTAAATCATAGGAAAAATAAAAATGTGAGAGCATACACATAAAACACATATACACAGAGATTTCCCACTGGATCTCAAAACCGAGACTACCAGCTTGATTTTTCATTATATTCCTTTCAATGTTACAATACATATTTATACATGCGAAGCATCCAATACCATGGACCGAAAACCATCGGTCCAAAACCATGGACCGAAAA
>APFE030903516.1:86729-102837 GCA_000404065.3 Pinus taeda | reverse complement strand
CTTTGCTGATGAATATTTTCCTAGATTCTTCTTTACAGAATCAGGCAGCCCATCCAAGATTGGCTTTGCTGCTTTTGCATTGTACTCCTTGGATTCTCCATCCATTTTGCTATCATCAATCACTGACTCCCAAATTTCAATGTCTTCAGACTGTAAGAAAGTCCTCATTTTTATTTCCCATATATCAAAGTCCCCATCGAACCTTGGAGCCTCAAATAGAAAGTTTACAAATTGATTGTTTTCTATTTTAGTAGAAGAGGGAGACACAACTTTAGGGGATTTGGACACTTTCTTCTTTGACCTTGCCATTCTTAACTATTTTAAAAATCCCTGACTGTGTTTTTAAAATGACTCACTGTTTCTTCAACAGCAACTCAAAAACTTGAGAAATACTTGAATCCCTTTGGCTGAAACTTCACACAGCTGGAGAAGCTTTACTGCTGCTGCAACAAGGGTCTTTCCTTCAGCTTCTTTGACACTTCAAAGAGCATGAACCTGCTCTGTCACCATCAAAGAGCCTGGACTAGCTCTGATACCACTGTTGGGTATTTTTGCAATGGGAAAATACCAAAACCAAACATTAACTGAACACAGAGTCAATGCTCTGTTACCTTTGCTCCAGGATCTTTTGTGCACAGGGAAGCCTTAAAAAAAATTTACTATTAAAATAATTTCACTGATACACATTCATCCTCTTCGCTGAGAGGGATTTACCAAAAACAACATTCAACCAAAACTCTGTTTTCACCTGAGAATTTATTGAGACATATTTATCCTCTTTTACTTAGAGGGATTCACCAAAACATTACAAAAGAAATTACTCTGTCTCCTTTGAAATTTTACACCACTGTGTGTAAATATTTCATTTACATTCACTGCTGTGTGAAAACAAAAATTACAGGGATTTGCACATTTACCTTTTCAGTGCTGTGTGAAACAATTCATGGTTTCACATACTTGCCCATGGTTTTTCTTCTTTCACTTCTCTGCATTCTCCTGCACTGCTGTGCATTCTTTTTCTTACATTACATTACAAACAAAAACTTTACTCTGCTGCTGCACTTTCTTTTTTTACATTTCAATCCCAAAAATTATTCATCCTCCTGTGCGTTCCTGATTTTCATTCGCTGCAGCGAACTCACACACTTCAGCTTCCCGTGTGCTATACAATATTTTCTCTGGTCTATACTCCGGTGCTGCGGACACTGTTTTTATTTTCACCGCGTGTTTTCACATAACACTCCCCCTGGTCTTTCATTGGCTGCTGCGAGCCCACACATTTTCTCCTCGTGTGCAATGCAATACAACATTTCACATTACAATCCCTGTGTGTAATACTCATAACACACAACACACAGTCAATTCATTTACAATACGATCCATATGGAAAGTAATAAAAAAAACTTACCTTACATTTTCCGCCCATGCTCAATAAATATTACGGGCCGTAAAACATTAAATATATGACCAAAACTATCTCACTTCATAATCATAAGGTATGGTCGATTATGTTACTCCATGCTGCATTAATTTATTAACAGGCCCGTATGTACTTTGATGACTTTAACCGGCGGCGAACTTTTCTTTGAATCGGACGGCGGAGAGCATGCATTTTGATCGGACGCATATCGGATAGGGGTTATCGGATAGGGGTTGTTGACCAAATTTTACTCAACGCAATATTTTAATGTTGTCAGACCCCCGTATGCACCTTCCTCACAATCGAACGGCGGACAAACGGTGGACCAAATCAGACGCATATCGGATGGGGTGAGTTGACCGACATTTATCGTCTGATAAATGTTTGAGGCTGATGTCATGGCAATCCACGTGTCTGCACCATATTTTATCGGAGCCCCTCGTCGAAATATTCCATCGCCGGAGCGCTGGTGCGACAGGTTTCAGGCAGCCGGTTTCTGGTTTGCAGCTGTGGTTTCCCGCGCGCCTTAACTGCTGGCCCCCCGCGCACAGGGGAAATTATAATTTCAACACGCAATTGGTTCCTCTGATATGTCTCCTCGTCATTATATCGATCATTCGACCTTCGGCAATTCATAAAGAACTGAATCCGATTCAACGACTCTTGCACAGTCTGATTAGTCATATTGGCAAAGCAGAACCTAAACCGCCAGTGCTCACTACATTGGCAAGAAGAACCGAGAGAAACCTTCAACCCAATCTCTTTTAAGATTATCTTCCACAGTCTAATCTCTCCTTCTTGGTTATGGGATTGCAGAAGATGTCTGAGATCCACCCAGCAGAACAAACCCGCATTGTTATTCAGGCAATTGATGCCAGCCACACGCAGTCCAGAGACAAACATTTGGTGTCTCTTTCTTAGCCTCTTACTATTCTCTGCTAAATATTTTCTTACAAATTCCGTGTCAGATAGCATTGAAGCAATGAGGAATTGTGTCTGTGAAGAAACCAACGAAAAACTGGACATTCTACGAGCATCCATAACCACCGTATCACTGGAAGTGTAAATTAATCCGTTTCGGAAGCCGGGCAATCCTCGGTTTTCGACAGACCGAACAATGTGAACATGCTCTTTTCGGGAAATATTTTCGGTGGCCAAATCTATGCAATGTTTGGGAATTCTGGGGATCAAAAGACTGATTCCGAATAGATCTCGTCCCAGACCAGATGAGTGTTCTTCTCAGACACAAAACCAAACAACTTTCCTACAGTGGTAGCCTCAGTGCTTCCTAACGGGTTTGAAGGATCTGTTATCAAAAGCCCCCCCACTTGTATATTTCGAGCCCTGGCCTGCTGATGAGCTGGTTGAAAGGAAGGTTCCGTTATCTGGAAACCCTTATCACTGCTGCAGTGGACAGGTATGAGCTCGTCTCCTGTCCGCCATTTTAGATCTCTGTCAAACCTGCAGTAAGAAAAAGATTCATCCAGTCTTGCTTGTAGCACAAAATGATTAGTGAAGGGACAGATATATTCATAATTTTATACCAGCCTGGCAGTACTAAAATCACCTTATACATGTCCCGGATCACCCACACAGAATGTCGACATGTCGTGTAAAACCTGCCGCCGCTGGGTGTGTTTATCCATTCAAGAACAACAAAATCATCCAGACCTGCTCATTGGGATATACTTTCCATAGAACAAACGAAAATTGTGAATTGGGATTTCAGCGTAAAGAAATCGATCGACGGCGTAACACCACAAAAGCAGCCACAAGCTCCTCCTTGGTTGCCTGGAAGAGCAGCCCGCGTTTCATCCTTGGGAAGACTCTCCTTACATTGATGGCTGGAAGGAGTATGACGCTAATCCTTACCTTCCAGCAAACAACCCGTCTGGAATTATTCAAATGGGCTTGGCAGAAAATGAGGTAGATATCATAACATATCTATTCATATTCTATCATTTCTCATACACATTTGTGCTGGAAAACAATTTGGGGTACATCTAATTACCATGTTTGAAATTACTTGCAATTATCATTCGTTTTGCCGGAAAGCTGGCTACTTGCGCATCTTGAACATCTTCTAACATCTTGCCAACTAAGCTTGAATTTCTTTTCTGTTAATCCAGTGATACTGTGGTTACCGCTGGTCGCAGAATGTCCAGTTTTTCGTTGGTTTCTTCACAGACACGACACCTGATTGCCTCAATGCTATCTGACATGGAATTTGTATGAAAATATTTAACAGAGAATAGTCAGAGATTACGGAAAAGACACGAAATGTTCTTCTCCGGACTACGTCTGGCTGGCATCAATTGCCTGGATAGCAACGCTGGTTTGTTCTATTGGGTGGATCTCAGGCATTTTCTGCAATCCCCCAACCCAGAAGGAGAGATTAGTCTGTGGAAGACAATCTTAAAAGATATTCGGTTGAATGTTTCTCCGGGTTCTTCTTTCCATTGTAGTGAGTCCCGGTGGTTCAGGTTTCTGCAATGCCAATATGACCGAACAGATGATGCAAGAATCGTTCAATTGGATTGTGTTCTTTATCCATTGCGTGAGATCGAAAGTGAGAAACCAATTGCATGCAGATGACGTTTACCAGAATTTCCGTTTTGATCAAACAGACTCGCTCAGCTCATTGAGCCTTATTGTTCGGTGAGGTCGATGGAGTCCATCCATTCGAAAGAATGTCTACGGCCCAAAGAAGCAACCAGATTGGATGTGACAGCACGATTTGAAAGTTGGGGTTTACGAACTCATAGGAAGAAGTGCAGCACAGGATAACCATTTTTACATATGATATTTATACAATCCGAATCTGATGGGTTAGACAGTCGATGGTGATTCATATGACCATGTCGTGACTACTATTCTTTATATTCTTTGTAAGATTTTTTTATTTTTTGTAAGCAAATAGTTCCTTTATTAATTGAAAAGATGGTAATTTTAAACCAACTGTGGCGTTAGCGATATGGGCCCGGTCTTTGCATTGCATTCGCAACATGTCTGCGGTGAGTTCTCGCGAAAACCACCAAAGAAAGTGCCTAGACGTTCAATTAGAAACAGGAGAGTAAGAAAATATTTTAAGCACTTATTTAATATGAGTTAAGGATTAAATTGTTTGAAGTCTAAATTGGTTTAGAATTTAAAATAAAAATATATTAATTTTATTAAGTTTATTTTTAATACTAAATAATTATATAGGAGAACAAATAAAAATTTTACCCATAATTTTTTTCTCTTATATAGATTAATATATGGGAGTATATGTGGAAGTAAGTGATATCATTATAAATTAGTTAACATAGATTTTCAAATAATTTATTTATTTCAAATAGTTTATTTAATATCTTGTTTAAATATTTTTGAAAATTATAATATTTACATATTTTTTTACTTCTAATAACGGTATAATATATACTTCTTCATTATAAGAAATTTTATCTTTTTATTCAGAACATAATTTTTATTTTTTATTTGTATTTAAAAAAAACACCAAAAGACAAATTTATACATCCCTTCATACTGAGTTGTAAAATAAACCTTAATCACTGTCCAACATATATATTTTTTTAATTATAACCAACTTTATTTTTTTTATTCTGAACATAATTTTTATTTTTTATTTGTATTTAAAAAAAACCTAAAGACAAATTTACACATCCCTTCATACTGAGTTGTAAAATAAACCTTAATCACTGTCCAACATATATCTTTTTTTAATTATAACCCACTTTATTTTTTTATTCAAAACATAATTTTTATTTTTTATTTGTATTTTAAAAAGGCACAAAAAAAATAGACAAACTTACACATCTCTTCATATTAAATTATAAAATAAACTTCTAGACTCAAATATAATAATTAATACACCTGTATTAGTTTGGACCTGGATTTTTATTTTGGAATTAGATTTAAAAAGAAATTTGAAATATCATTTTTTATTAAAGGATATGGACAAGTTCTTTGCATTGCATTCGCAATAGGTTTGCAGTGGTTAATACTAGCACAATCACATTTACCAATGTGATTGATAAATGCCATAGGCGTATATGAAACATGTATACAACCACTTTTTCCATTGCGATTGATATATGTGGATAGGCTTATATCAACCACATTAACAATTATTATGGGTATTTAGGATTATTAATAAATAAATAAATAAATATATAATATATATATATAATATATATATATATATATATATATAGCCAGATTATTCTATATTTATTACTGTATAATATTATAATATTATATAAATTCTATAATTAATTAATAATAAGAATAGCTCATAATAATATTAGATTAAGAAAGTAATAAATAATAGTATAAAATTATAAAAAATTAATAACAATATATTGTGTTTTATTATAATAATATGCACTACAATATTATAATAATTATAATATAATCAATATTATTATATTAAACATAAAGACCAATTATTTTTATTTATGATAACTAATAATAATACAAATAATAACAACTATATTCTTATATAATTATATATTTATGATTATTATATTAATATTATTATAATAACATAAACTCATAATAGTATTAGTATTTATGAGAGAATAATTTTGGCAAAATCACATAAAAAATTATTCGTGGACGCATTTCGAACCAACTAGTGTGGTTCATCGTCAGGAGAAGTTGAAGATCCAATCTGAGCGACCAGTTAAATAGGTATAGCAGGCCATTCCAACAGCTATATTTTTCGAATAACGGATAAGCAAAACCTCTAACAGCTAGTCTAAATTCTATAGTATTAATATTATTAATCATCATTATTATTATTATTCGGTTTTAGTATTTTTAATATTTATCTTAAGGTTTGTATACATAGGGTTAATTATTATGAATATTTAGGATTATTAATAACTATATAAATATTATCAGAAAGATTTAGGATAATTAATAACTATACAAATAATAGCAACTATATTCTTATATTGTTATATAATTATATATTTATGATTATTATAATAATATAAATTCATTATAATATTAGTATTATCTATTATTATTATTACTCTTCGGCTTAGTATTTTAATATTTATCCTACAGTTTGGTATACATAGGGTTAACTATTATTAGTGTTTAGAATTATTAATAACTATATAAATATCAACAACCAAAATATTATATATATTACTTTATAAATATATATATTAATATATAATAATATAAAAAACTCCTAATATATATTATTAATAATAAGAATGCTCCATAATAATATTAGATTATCATTATATATTTAAAAATAATAATAATAATAATATATATATATTATTATTATTATATTATTATTATTATTATATTGTTATACAAAAATATAATATTATAATAATAATATAATCAATATTATTATTGAATGTCACATCACAATCATCCAAAGGGAGGAATGAACCTTGCACAAAAGAAAGACCGATATGTGATTTGGTATCTAGACCTGAAACCTTATCAAACGTAATTGATTACATTATCGAGCTTGTAAGGTAATCGGGGATCGAAACATTCAAGTGGAAGGAGTCTGGCTGAAGGAAGTGCCGATTGACAATGGCTCGATACTCTGATGGCTAATGTAAGAACCTGCGGTTCTTGGCATAACTGCGTGGGTGAAGTGCAACTTGAATGAACGAGTTGAAACATAAGCAAAGGCAGCTCTACAACCAACGTGCAAGGTGACATATGTTATAATGCACGTAGAAGGATAGAGAAAAAGTTTATATGGCTTGGGGAAGCATTGGCACACACCCACGACCGACCTGCACATGGGAGCAATTAAACGAAGGCCGACATACCATCGGAGGGCGAGTTACAAAGTGTAGGGGCATTCAAACACATGGAGGACGATTCGGCTTGGGTAGCTCGACTTGCCCTTCCATCCATATAAGTAAACCATGCGATGGAGTCATTTGGATGTCGCTCAAGCATTTGCACAAGTCTTCAACACAAGAAGTGCGAGGAGGTAGAAGAGCCATAGCAAAAGGTGAAGGTGCAGTTCTCATGCATGTAACCTTCAGCAGCTCCATACGGTAGCATGAAGTCTTGGAAAGAAGGTAAAGGCGCTAGTGTTCGGGTAGAGCGCGGGTAGGGGTGTCGGGCGCTCGGTTGACATGGGTATCTTGGGTGGCTCGGGTGAGCGCTTGCCCATTGTGTAAGGCTAAATGTGGAGGTGGAAAAGGGGACTTGGGTGAGGGCACCCACTCGCTATGTGGAAGTAAACGAAGGGTGACTTGGGTGATGTTGCGTGACTGCTGAAACAAGGTTCGGTTGAGAAGTGCGCTTGGTAACTCTTGTAAGGGCACGCTCGCCCAATGTGGGAAAGGAACTTTGGTTGGGACATGAAGGTGTGACAATTTGTAAATTTTGCTAAGTATGAAACTTGGTGTTTCCAAGTATACTTGTAAAGCTTTGTAATATTGAAACATTGTATAATATATTATTCGGGCAAACTCATTAGTCAGGGAGTTGCCCCTCCCTTTATACTATGCAATTGTGTTCTCTTGTGTAATAGCTGACAACAATGAATGTGTATGGGTGTTCATTAGTATAAAGGAAAAATTAATAATTACTTGGTTGCGAAAAACAAACTAAGTAGACTAATGGTTAGGCGTAGTCCATGAACATAAGTATTGGTGAAAAGAAAGTGTTCGGTGGTGCCGCACCTCACCAAGTATGGTTGAAAGACTATCGTAGGCCTGAGGGTGTGACAGGTGGTATCAGAGCAGCTGATTCGGGCCTTAAAGGTTGAAGCTACTACACAACTCCACTGAAGTGAAGCTGGTATTAGAGCTAGTCTGAAGACTTGGAGGAGTCTTCTAGGAAGCTAGGTGAAGCAAGTGTGCACACACTTGGAAGTTGGTGATAGTGAAGCAGGTACTTGTAGGTGAAGAAAGTTGTTTCACATATAAGTGGAACAAGGGCTCGTTCAGGTTGCAGGAAAGTTGGTGAAGCTATTGGATGGTTGAAACTAGATCAAAAAAAAGGAAACTATTAGCAATGGCAGGTGAATCTCAGGTTCGGTCTAGTCATGGTGCGAAGGATGCTACTATGGCATTCATTGAAAATGTGTTGGAAAGGATGGAGGACTTAGACGCTTACTGGACTAAGAAGATGGACTTGGTTGAGAAGGATCAAGAGGCCAATTCGAAGATCAAGGAAGACCTCGATGAACTCCGGACTCAACACGAGTACATTGATCTTATCTGTACACAACTTGAAGTGAAGGTCAATGAGATTGAAGAGGCAAGAGATCGAGGCTTGGCAGAGATCATGAACTTGCAGAAATCTCTTAATGATGCTAGAGATGAGATCGCAGTGTTGAAGAGGGTTGTGAGGCATAACTCAGGTGGAGGAGTGCCTCATGTGAACGTCAAGGAACTGGAATCTTATGATGGTACAAGGAGTGCGAAGACTCTTGGCAACTTTCTATAGGACATGGAGCAATACCTGGAATGCTTGGGTGTATCCGATCAAGAGACGAAGGTGAAGGTAGTTGCTTAGTTCTTGACGAAGGATACTAAGATGTGGTGGCAAAGGAGAATGGATCAAATTAGCAATGGCAGTGTTGGTGGCATAACTTCGTGGGATGAGACGAAGAAGGCTTTGCAAACCCATTTCAGTCCTCAGGATGAAACATGGGAAGCAAGGAAGAAGATTAAGTTCATAAAGTAGATAGGGAACCTATAAACATATCAGTGGGAGTTTGCAAGTGCAGTTCTAGAACTTCCCGACATGGCAGAGAGGGATAAGGTGTTCAACTTCATTATTGGATTGAAGCCTTGGGCATGCAATTAAGTGAAGAGGAAGAAAATTAAAACACTAGAGGAAGCTTCTGCTTCTGTGGACAGGTTGGTGGAGCATTATTACGAGACTTCTAATGAGAGGAAGAAGAAGTCCGATAAACCGAAAGAAAAGAAGAAGGATGATGCTTCGAAATCGGATGATAAGTCGAAGACGAAGAAAGCCTTGAAGTGTTGGATATGTGCTGAACCACATACAGTGAAGAATTGTCCTTCTAGACCGAAAGTGTCTGATATTGCACAATCTAATATGAAGAATGAAGAAGCTTCTGTGGGGATGATGCAAATACTTGGAGCTACTACTGCTACAGAGGTGCTCCCTCGGAGAGATCCTGAGAGGAACAGTTTGGAGTATGTTCGGATGAAGATTGGGATGCTGATATCCTCACTATGGTGGATAGTGGGGCTACTCACAACTTCATGAGTGAAGATACTACGAGAAGGATTGGGCTGAAATTTGTGCTAGTGAAGGCACAAATGAAGGTAGTAAATTCTCCTCCTGATTGTGTTCTTGTTGAACTGAAAAGGTGGACACAACACTAGATGAGTGGACAGGGAAATTCAACTTCACTATAGTGCGAATTGATGACTATGGAGCTATGCTGGGAATGGAATTCTTGAAACAATTTGATGCTATGATTGTTCCACATTTGAAGAGGCTGTACATTTACGATGGAAGGGAAGATGTACCCATTGGTGTTCCAACAATTGGAGAGACAGAGCCTGATTTTAAATTGGTAGTGATGCAAATGGAGGATGAGAAGTGAATGGGAGATATGAGTAAGCGGTTGTTGATGGTTGAGACAAAGCTTACCGAGCAGTCATTGGTCATCAGGACACGTTCTAATAGTATCTTGGATTTGTCAAGAAGGCTAGAAGCGGTTGAGGATGATGATGATGAGGAGGAGGCTTATGTGAGGCCGAATATATGAGAGCAGGATAGATTCACTTATCTACAGAGGATGGATATAGAGAATCTTGACAGGTGGATTGAGATTATTAGTGAGGGTGAGCCTTTAGGCTCCACCTCCTTTACATCTTCTTAGATGACATAGAAGATGGGGCTCATTATTAGCTGCTCATGGAAGTGAGTCCTTAAAACAGGTTGAGCAGGTAAGACAGATGGTGTAGGGATGGCTTGGCATCAAGAATCATGACATGTTGCAGATGGGATGGAGTTTCCATGGACTTGAGCATGGGTGAGATTCTTGGTGAGTCCAATATGTGGCAGAACCCAAGATAGACTGGTGAAGGCATAAGGATGTTCACTCTGATGGCTTGAACGTGATAGTTGGATTAGCTACCCAACTAGTTCAAACATGGTGTTCAGAAATGCACAGAGAGATGTTGGCATCAAGCAGACAAGGAGGACAGTTCACAAGATGGGATGACACATGATGGAGATGGAAGTTCTACACATGTTGCAGGGATGCTTGCAGTATGTGGAGGAGTTGATATCATTGACCAAGGATGAGACAATTGTTGATGTTGATCTTGGTGGATGGCTACCAGGATGAGATGTTGTTGAGGACATCAATGACTTCAGGTGGAGGAGGATGTAAGGACCTGCAGTTCTTGGCATCATCGCCCGAGTGAAATGCGACTTGAACGAATGAGTTGAAACATAAGAAAAGACAGCTCTATGACCAACGTGTGAGCTAACATATGTTATAATATGTGTAGAAGGATAGATCGAAAGTTTATAAGGCGTGGGGAAGCATTGGCACACACCCACAGGAAAACTACACATGAGAGCAATTAAACAAAGGCCGACATACCATCGGACGACGAGTTGCAAAGTGTAGGGGCATTCAAACACATGGAGGACGAGTTGGCTTGGGCAGCTCGACTCACCCTTCCATCCATATAAGTAAACCATGAGATGGAGTCATTTGGACATCGCTCAAGCATTTGAGCAAGTCTTCAACGCAAGAAGTGCGAGGAGGTAGAAGAGCTGCAGAAAAAGGTGAAGGCACAACTCTCATGCAACCAACCTTGGACAACTCTATACGGTAGCACAAAGTCTTGGAAAGAAGCCGAAGGCGCCAATGTTCAGGTAGAGCATGGGTAGGGCCGTCAGGCGCTCAATTGACACGGGTATCTAGGGTGGCTCGGGTGAGTGCCCACTCATCGTGCAAGGATAAACGCGGAGGTAGAAAAGGGGACTTGGGTGAGGTCGCCCACCTACCGTGTGGAAGTAAGCGAAGGGTGGCTTGGGTGAGGTTGCCCGACTGGGGAAACAAGGTTCGGTTGAGAAGTGCAGTTGGCAACTCATGTAAGGGCGCGCACGCCCAGCTTGGGCAAAGAACTTTGGTTAGCAGATGAACGTGTGACAAGTTCTAAATTTGGCTAAGTATGAAACTTGGTGTTTCCAAGTATACTTGCAAAGCTTTGTAATATTGAAAGATTGTATAATATATTATTCGGGCAGACTCATTGTTCAGGGAGTAGCCCCTCCCTTTATACTATACAATTGTGTTCTCTTGTATAATTGCTGACGATAATGAATGTGTATGGGCGTTCATTGGTATAAAGGAAACATTAATAATTACTTGGTTGCAAAAAAAAAAACTAAGTAGACTAATGGTTAGGCATAGTCCATGAACATAAGTATTGGTGAAAAGAAAGTGTTCGGTGGTGCCACACCTCACCAAGTACAGTTGAAAGACTATCGTAGAATTGGGGGTGTGACAGCTAATATGTGATATATTGATACACTGAAAGTGATCATAGTGATCGCTGATTGGGGACCGAAGGTTTCGAAGGTCAAAGCGCTGACGAAAAGTAACAAAGTTGCGGACCCGATGATTCATAGATTCGAGTTCATAATATTTAAGATGCAGTTTTGTGTTCCTTTGAATTTCCCATATTTCTGTGTATTTTCAATATTTTGTTGTCCCGAAGGGATTATAAAGGAAAATTGAAAGATTAGTGCTCTCGATAGTGTAAAACGCTCTGACAGGGTTATATGGGCGTGTTTGTGAAGTCCGACAGTTAATAACATATCGGGTGTGGAAGAGGTGTGTATTATTGTGAACCGCAGAGGAGCCAATACCCGATTGCGATAAAGGTGTAACCTCAAAAGACATGTAGAGGCCGTATAAAGCAAAAAGGCATTTTTTGTGGCATTTGCCTCGTAAAAGGTTTTATAAGGAAAATAGTGCCGATAAAATATTTTATGCAATAAATATACATTAACCAAGCCTAAAGAAAGGAAAGGTTATATATATGCAGGTAAAGAGATAACGAAGGTTATGAGGAGGTTTAAAGTCCCGATAGGAGGTTTAATTAGGGTGATTGAGTTCCGATATAAAGGAATTGATCAATAGGGCCTTAACCATTCATGATTGAATATTTGACTCATTAGAGAGTTAAATTCATGGGGGAAAAGGTGTCCATGCATTTTACATGCATACTATGTGTGTAAGCAGGGGTAACCCTACCATCATCTATTAGGTCATAGATACATTGTTCATTCATTTAGAAATCAAGACATGAGCAGATCCATACATCATCACTGTCATAATACATGCTTATAACCAACATAATGACAACATAAATATCAAGGATAAATTAGCCATATAATCCACATATAAACCAGTGCATTTACACATAAGATACCAAGTAAAGAACCTATTATTAACGAATTCAAAATCGAACTCAAGATCATACTATGATGTTCTACTCGACCATAGAATGGCTAAGTCAATTTTCTCTTCAGTTATTCACCCCAATGCCATAACCCAAGCATGAATGTGGGACTCAACCAAAAAGAACCAACCAGGGCATCTTGAGGATAAACCACTTGATGCTTATCAATATAAACTAGTCTTTACTGCAATCTAGACCAGATCACTAGGCCAAAACAAGAATGGATCCCACCAGATTTTTTGACCTACACTGTGATGAATTTTCCTGTCTACTAGTCTCTCATGCCTTATGAGAATCTAGAGTCTAATCTAGGGATCACCAGGCTCTAAACCAAGACTCCACCCTCTAGTCTTTATCGTATATCCTATCATTTACCACTAAGTATTTCTAGGCCTAATCAAGGCCAACCACCTCTAGGCTTTACCATATATCTCGCTATTAACTAGTCAATGATTCCTAGGCCCACTAAGGTACACAAAACTTGGCTTTATCATAATCCACATTCTATTTTAGGGGTCACCAGACCAATGCATTTACCACAATCCACAGCTTGGTTCAGGAATCAATAGGTCATGTGTTCTTTCTCTATGAGATCAACCTCACTCAACTTTGAATCCATATGGAAATCCATCTCAGCCAAAACATGAGAACTCAATCACACCATGGTTATCTGGAAATGGAAATGACTAGGCTAAAAACATTGTCAGACATGGAAAGACCCATGCCATAATAGAAAAGAACATGCAATACCATGCATGCCAAATCTATCAAGGAAAAAGTACATGAAATTTGATACCTACAAAGAATCCTACTATATCTGTTTGATTTTTCTCTTCCTTTCTTTCTCCTTCCTTCCTTGTGGCTTCTCTACCTTTCTTGATCCAATGCCAAATTTCTCCAAGAAAACTCTAAGTGTTCAAGCGTGAGAAAGAGAGAGAATAATGAGAGAGCTCCAAAATTGAACTGACAAAAAGGTACCAACCGATCCTCGCAAGGATTTTTATCAATTAGGCCTCTATTTAGTTCATTTTCATTATTTTCCTTCATTTTTTTCCTCACATGCAACCTATGACCTTTCACCTTCCCTTTCTCCTAATTTTCATTATTTTTGTAAATAAATGTTCGAAAATTGTCATTTTTTTCCAAAGGCTTTTCCATTGCCTTTGTCGATTTACTTTAGCCATAATAACTGAAATGAACACCCACTTAGGATGTGTTGCCCAACATTCAACTTGGAATAAGTATACCATCAATCATGGTCATTATTTTTCCTTCATTAACTTTTATTGCATGGAATTTTCACTTGGAATGTTACAATAAACCACTCAAAGTTTTTGATATAGTTGGTAAACCCCCTGTAATTAATATCGCATGTAGTGTGTTATAGACATTTTTGGGAACTTCAACCCCAATCAAAAATTTCCATAAAATGAGGGCTCTTAAGTCCCTAAAAGGGTTGCTTCACTTCCTAAAGGAACAAGGTCAACTGATTACATCATCTCGCAGAAGTTCTCCATTGAAAACTGCTCATAAATGGTCAAAACTGGATCATACTGAAAGCTCCATGCAGAGGGTGTATTGGCGTATCACCTTCACACAATGTAAAGGGTGCGAATGCATACTGTTTTTTTTCTCACTCTGCAGGGTTGGGCGATGGTCGGGAAAATGGACAAAAATGAAGGGACCCAAAATGCGAAGGTGGAAGATCAATGGGAATCTTCCAGAAGCTTTCCCCTCTGCACTTGCCACTCCATTTTCGACCAGGGATGAGTAATAGATCTTCATTCTCCAAGTGGAAGTAGGAACTATCAGAGAGAAGACACTAATCAAGATCCCAAAATATGACTCACCTCTCTGTAATCATCTATATGTGGATCCCTCTTCATAAAGATCCAAAGGCTGGAATTTTGTAACTTATAGAGAAGTGTTGTTGGTATTCTGGTGTAAATTCACAGTGTTCGGTGATTTTTCTTTGCTTGGGGTGAAGAAGGGCTTCTTAGCTGGAGGATGATGCTAGGTCAGAGCTGCTCATGGTTGTAATCCTCTTGCTACTTTTTATCTGAATAAAGCTATTCTTGTTTCCTCCCATATTCTTGTGTACTTGTTTATATATGCTTGTATATGGTTAATGCACATCTGATCCTGCATTATTTATGAATTTAGATCCTTGTTTCTTGCATAGTAGTATGTTTCTATGATTCTACAGGTCCTTTTGAAGCTGAGCAGACAAAGAACGAGTGGAAAAACTCTCTCAAGGAGAGGTAATCAAGCACAAGACTCAGGTTGGCCCTCTTGGTTCTCCTCTCATCTATTTTCATAAAAGGAATCAATAGTAGACTTTGATTGTTTGTTTCTAAGATAGCCAGCCATCTTAGTGGGAATAGCAGCATCTATGTGGACACTATTCCCGCATAACAAAATGGCGACTCCACTGGGGAGCGACTAGATTACTTGTTAGCCTATCTATCCTTGTTTCTTTTATAAACATACAGACGAAGCCTGAATTCAAGCCAGCTAGCCTTCAAACTGCATTTGTCATACAAATGCAAATTAGATCAACGATGCTTCAGTCAATCTCTGGGTTTTTTTTTTTATAAATTAAACAATACATCTGCAAGCAATCTAATTTCCCTGAGTGGTGGCTTTAGTAACCTCTTAAATCACCCCTGTGTTTTTACATACATTGATATGTACTTATTCAGCTTAAACACCTGAACTAAATTGCAAACTGTGAGTGAAGTCTCGTTCAGAGTCTCGCACTATAACCATCGCACCCTGCCTTCAAGGCAGCCTGTATGCATTGCACTTCCCGAATGGAGTAGGTGCGCTGCATACTGAGTTCACTGTGTAATAGGTGCGATGGTCAGGGAGGACTAATTTTACCCTCCAACTATGGATTTTTATCACTGTTTTCAGTCTTATTCAAGAGTTTTTGTTGTTTGTAATCAGTGTGCTTCTGTGGATACCCCCTTCTCTTGCATTATTCTGCCTCCTTAGTGTAAAGAACTATAAATGTTTTTTTATGTATTGTGCATCATTTTAGTTCTCTTTTGCAAAAAGTAACATAGTTGAACTGTCGTCTCTAGATCTGAAAGTGTTGTACCTATCATTTTCAATTTTAGAAAGCAATCCCATTGTTTTGGATAGTTGATTATATGGTTATTATTGCATAGAATTCGAATTACTAGTTTTAAAGTGTTGAAAAGCAATTTCCATTTCA
>APFE030903516.1:60242-82200 GCA_000404065.3 Pinus taeda | reverse complement strand
TCTTAAAAAAAGGACATGGTGTAGAATTACCACTTTTTAAAATTAACATCAAAATCACTACCATTCTAAAACACAATGTACATAAAAAATATATAATGCCAAAAACTATGCCCTAAAAAAAAATGTGAGTTTTGCATCACCCATTTTCAAAATTGGGTCACTTTTTTGCTATCTCTACAAAATGGGTAACAGTGTCAGTTTCTGTTTCAAAGTTTACATTGCTTTAATTAATATTAAAACAATAGTGTCAGTGTCAAGATGCGACAATATTATTATTATTATAATAATTATTAAAGTGTCATAATATGTAATTGTCAAGTTAAAAAGCAATGAGAAGTGGTCGAAAGATATTAAGTGTAATATTGGAGTTAAACAAGGTTTCCCCTCTACCCTACCCTATTTTGCATTTACATCGACAAGCTAGAAGGTTGTTTAGAGGAAGCAGGTTTTGTTGGCATGATCTTAGTTGGGATAGTCATCATCCTTCTTCTCTATGCTGACGATATTGTTCTTCTCACAAGGTGCCCATCTAAATATTGATAAGAAACTTAGAATTCTTAAGGATTTCTGCTCTACCATGGGTATGATTGTTAACACTGATAAGAAAAAGTTATGGTTCTCAAATCCAAGAAGGACACTGCGTTAATTTTATGTGTGGCAATAGTAACTTGGAGGAAGTGTCTTCTTACAAGTACCTAGGAATTGATATTCATCACAAGTTCAATTGGAACTATAGCATTGAGAAAAGGATTAATGGGGAGTGAAAATCTTATTTTGGTCTTGAAAATAATTGTAAAGTGGAAAACCTTGTAATGTGGGATAGAAAGAAGTTCCTCTTTGAAACTTTATTCACTCTTGTTATCTTATATGAATGTGAGGTTTGGGGTTGTAGCATCTCTAGAGAATCCTGGAGAAAGATTAAGCAAATCCAAAATCGTTTTATAACGTATAACCTCAAAATTAAAAGCAATACACCTTATTGTATTCTCCTTGTAGAAGTGGGTATTTTCCCTATCGAGAACCTAGCTACGATTAGGCTCCTATTGTACAAGCGCAAATTCAATAACATAGGAGATCATAGACTTCCTAAGTTAGATTTAAATTTCAGCCAAAACCACCTAAGGCTCAAACGAGATTGGTATAAAGACACTAAGGCCTGGTTAAACCATTGCGAGATCGATGAGAATGTTGCATTGCAAAACATTAATAACATTAAAAATATTGTTACTTATAAGTTCAAAGAAAAAATATGGTGTGAGAAAGATTTAGCAACTAAAAGAAAATTAAGATATTATAAGGAGGTCATCAACCCCACCCTACAAGATCAAAAGTATCTCTCTATTTTGACTAGCTCAAAGAAGAAAATTAATATAGCTAAAGATTAGAACGAACTCTCAGGAGATCCATAGTGAAACAGGTTGTTAGGCAGTTACTAAAACACCATGGATGGAAAGGATCTACCATCTTTGTGAAAGTATGAACATCGAGGATGAAAATCACTTTCTCTTAGAGTGCCCCGCATACAACCACATTAGATCTCAGTTTCATAATCTTTGTTGTAATACTAACCTTCCTAGCCTTTTACGATGTCAAAATTATAGTGAGCTCGGGAGGCTTCTCTCCAAGCTTTTTGAGCATAGAAGTAAAATCTTAAATAAAACTAAATAATTCATTTCTTAGGTCCGATAGACCAAATTTTGGTCTCAGTGGATGTTAACTACCATCATCATCACCATAAATTTATTTAATTAAATAATTTTATTTAATAAACTATCAGTAATTTATTAAATAATTTATTTAGAAAATTACAAATAAATTTTAATAATCACAAATTATTTAATTTTAAAAATATTATTATTTTTAAATCAACAATTTATTACCGTATTTTAAATTTTTTATTAAATTATTAAATAAATTATTATAATTATTATAATCATGTAATAATCCTAATAATTTAAATAGTAATTCTAATAATAGTTCAATTGATTTAAATTAATTAATTTAATATACAATGTAATTTAAATTATCTAAATAAATTATTAAATAAATTTAATAATTATATAAATTTTGAGATTAAAATAATATATTCTTATATTAATATTACAATTTTTATGATTAATATTATCAATCATAGGATTAGTCCATAGGGTTTTGGTTTGACAATTAAGGGTGTATTGCTAATGCACTCCATGCGATAGGTCACCAATTTCAATCCCCTTATGATGTTGACTTACAAAAAAAGGTCAAGTCCCACTAGCATAATTGGTTGACGATGGATCTTGTTAGCAAGGCAACCGAGGATCAAACCTCATGGAGGTTGTTGTGCCCATGCTAGGGAGAGGATGCATGCTAAAATCCAGTCAACTTTCGGTTGGTGTGGCCCAAGCTGTGTGCAATCCCGAGGAGACTTTGACGACTTAGATGTCCCTGAGTCATAGTTTCTCAAGCCATAGGTCAAGCCTAGAGGAACACAGAAAACTTGAAACACATTTTTTTTTTATAAACCCTAGGATTAATATTATTAACTCTTCAATTACTAAAACCAAGGGATTTATATTATAAACTCAAAGGACTAATAAACCCTAGAATTAATATTATAAACCTAAAAGACTAATAAACTCTAGAATTAATATTATAAACCCTATGAATAATATTATGCCCTAAGAATGTGAACCCTTAGACTAATATTAGAAACCCTAGGATTAATATTTTAAACTCTTAGATTAATAAAGCCAAAGGATTGACATTATAAACCCAAATTACTAATAAACCCAAGGGACCAATAAATTGTAGGATTAATATTATAAGCCCAAAGGACTAATAAACCCTAGGACTAATATTATATACTCTATGAATAATATTATACCTTACGAATATGAACCCTTCGATTAATAGAGCTAAGTGATTGGTATTATAAACTGAAAGGACTAATAAACACAAGAGATTAATATTATAAACTTAAGGGATATAAACTGTAAAGTGGCTATTGTAAACCCTAAAATAAACATTAAGCCCTAAGATTAATTTTATAAACTTTGCAATTAATTTTATAAACCCAAGCGATTAATATTAAAAACCCAAGGGAAGAACATTAAACCCTAGGATTAATTTTAAATCGAAAGGATTAATATTGAAAAACCAAGGCATTAATATTAAAACGCAAGGGATTAAACCCTAGGATTGATATTATAGAGCCTATAAATAATATTATATGCCAATGATAGGAACCCTTTGATAAATAGAGCCTTGATATTATAAACCTAACAGACTAATAAATCCAAGTGATTAATACTCATCCCAAACCCCAAGGGATTAATATTAACCCTTTGGGTTTATTAGTCCTTTTGGTTTATAATTCAATCCCTTGGCTCTATTATCTAAAGGTTCATATGCCTAGGGTATAATATTATTCACAGGGTTTATAATATTAATCCTATGGTTTATAATATTAAGCTAAGGGTTTATAATATTAATATAAGGGTTCATATTATTAGCATATAATATTAGTCGTAGGCTTTACAATATTAATCTTAGGGTTTATTGGCCCTTTAGGATTATAATATCAATCCTCGTGTTTATTAGTCCTTTGGGTTTATAATATTAGACTCATGGTTTATTAGTCCTAGGGTTTAATCTCTTGGGGCTTTAATATTAAAGCCTTTGGTTTTTAATAATAATCCCTTGGTTTTGATATTAATCTTAAGGTTTAATTTTATTCCCTTAAACCTTAGGATTAATATTAATATGATACAACTTTGCATTGTGAAAAATATTATCTTGATAAGAAAATTAATCATGGTAAACCATGGTCCACGTCACAGTGTGACAACTATTATCTCAATACGAAAATCAACCATGGCTAACCATGTTTATTTTAAGGTTTATAATATTTATATTAGGGTTTATATACCTTGGATTTATAATATTGATCCCTTGGGTTTAATATTATTCATAAACCCTTGGGGTTTTAATATTAATCCCTTGGTTTTATTATTCCCTTGACTTTATAATATTAATCCGTTGGGTTTATTAATCTAAGGTTTCAACTGTGGTCGAGCATGGTCCAACGTCATGACAAATATTGTCTCAATATGAAAATCAACTATGGTTAACCATGATTATTTAAGGGTTTATAGTATTTATATTAGGGTTTATATACCTTGGGTTTATATTATTCACCTGGTTTAATATTATTGCCTTGGGTTTATAACCCCTTGGGTCAACCATGGTAATCATGGTAAACCATGGTCAATTATGTTTTATAAAATCAATCATGGTCAATTATGGTCCAACATTGCATTGTGATAAATATTGTCTCAATATGAAAATCAATCATGGTCAACCATGGTCCAATGTCACATTGTGAGAAAGATTGTCTTGATATGAAAATCATGGTCAAGCATGGTCCAATGCCACATTGTGAAAATAATTATCTCGATATGAAAATCAACTATGATCAACCATATTTATTTTAGGGTTTATAATATTTATCTTAGGGATTATATACCTTTGTTTTATAATATTAATCCTGCGTGTTTAACATTATTCCCTTATGGATTTAGTAATCCCTTGGGGATTTAGTATTAATCCCTTGGGTTTATTATTCCCTTCGCTATAATATCAATCCCTTTGGTTTATTGATATAAGGGTTCATATTACTATGGTTCAATATTATTCCCTTAGGTTTGATATTATTCCCTTGGGCTTTCAATATCAACCCCATGGGTTTATTAATCTAAAGGTTCATATACCTAGGATTTTATATTATTCCTCTCGGTTTAATATTATTTCCTTGGGTTCATAAACCTTGGTATTTTAGTATTAATACCTCGGGTTTATTACTCACATGGGTTTATAATGTAAATCATGTTCAATCATGGTCAATCATGGTCAACCATAGTCAACCATAGTCAATCATAATCAACCATGAATTGTAAAATCAATCATGGTCAACCATGGTCAAACATCACCTTGTGAAAAAGATTGTTTCAACATGAAAATCAATCATTCTCAATCATGGTCCAACATTGCATCAGGACAAGGATTGTCTCGATATGAAAATCAATCATGGTCAACCATGGTCAAACTTTTCATCGTGACAAAGATTGTCTCAATATGAAAATCAATCATGGTCCAACGTTGCATTAGGACAAGGATTGTCTCGATATGAAAATCAATCATGGTTAACCATGGTCCAACGTTGAATTGTGACAAGGATTGTCTCAATATGAAAATCAACCATAGTCAACCATTTTCAACCATGTTTATTTTAGGGTTTATAATATTTTTCTTAGGGTTTATATACCTTGGGTTTAAAATATTAATCCCTTGGGTTTAATATTACTCCCTTGTGTTCATAATTCTTTAGGGTTTTACTATTAATCCCTTGGGTTTATAATATCAATCCCTTGGGTTTATTAATCTAAGGGTTTAAGCATGTTCAGAGATGGTGCAATGTCGCATTGTGATAAAGATTGTCTCAATATGAAAATCAATCATGGTCAACCATAGACAATCATGGTAAATTATGGTCAACCATGGTCAATCATGGTCAATATGAAAATCAACCATGGTGAATCAAGGTCAACCATTGTCAATCCCTTGGGTTTGTTAATCGAAGGGTTCAACGACGGTTGAGCATGGTCCAATGTCGCATTGTGACAAAGATTGCCTCAATATGAAAATCAACCATGGTAAACCATGGCCAACCATGTTTATTTAAGGATTTATAATATTTATCTGAGGGTTCCTATACCTTGGCTTTATATTATTCAATTGGATTTAATATTATTGCCTTGGGTTTATAGTCCCTTGGGTTTTTAGTATTAATCCTTCGGGTTTATAATATCAATAATGGTCAACCATGTTGACCATGGTAAATTATATTTTATAAAATCAATGATGGTGAACCATGGTCCAATGTCGCATTGTGGCAAAAATTCTCTCAATAGGAAAATCAACCATAGTCAACTATGGTTCGACGTCACATTGTGAGAAAGATTGTTTTGATATGAAAATCAATTGTTGTCAAGCATGGTCAACTATTGTCCAACACTGTATTGTGACAATAATTATCTCAATATTAAAATCAACCATGGTCAACCATGTTTATTATTGTGTGGAAATGGACTTCTGCGCTGGATTCCTAGCCGAAATAAACCTAACAAGTAAAGACTATGTGGAAACAGAAACTCGATTATGAAAGTGTCCTCTTCAGATGTCGATCCTGCTTTGAGACGGGCCATCTAGCCAAAAATTGCCCAAAAGCCTCCCATAAAAATTCTGCTAGAAAGAATCACCATAGATCTACATGGTGCGAAGGAGCACAAAAACAACATTACACTGTCATCAAGGAACAATACTCTCCATAAAACTCTGAATTACAAGAAATCGGGCAAGAAAGAAGCAACTCTCAAGAAAAGTAAGGGGAAAGTCCCGCCCAATAGCAAAAAAGTAAACTTGATAACCCCTCAAGCATCAACAGTTATGGGGATTCGAATATCACACAAAATAAATCTTCATTTAGCAGTAAAGCAAATCTCCCAGACCAAACTTCTTCTCTGACTATCTTTAAAAGGACGAACACAACAGATCAAGAAGCTAAGACACCAATGTCCCAAGAACTAGAAGAGATGAAGGAGATGCAAGATAAAGGAAGTTGGAAGACCGTAGAAATAAAAAAGAAAGCTACAACACCAATCTCGCCAAGGAAGACGAGAAGTCAAACAATTAAGAACTAAGAAAATTATAGGTCTCATAGACTAATTTGGTCTCAGTGGATGTTAACCACCACCATCATCATCAATATTTATCTTATAGATTATATGTCTTGGGTTTATAATATCAATCCCTCGCGTTTATTATACTGTGGATTGCAAAAAATGTCTGAGATCCACCCAGCAGAACAAACCCTTATTTCTATTTAGGCAAGTGATGCCAGCAACAAGCAGTCCAGAGACGAACATTTGGTGTCTCTTTCGTAGCCTATTACTATTCTCTGCTAAATATTTTCTTACATGTTCCGGGTCAGATAGCATTGAATCAATCAGGTGTTGTGTCTGTGAAGAAACAAACGAAAAACTTGACATTCTACGAGCAGCCTTAAGCACCGTATCGTTGTAAAAGTAAAGTAATCCGACTCTGAAGCTCGACAGTCCAAGGTCTTTTGATAGGCTGTAAACAATGTGAAAACGCTCTCTCTGGGAAATATTTTCAGTGCACAAAATCTCTGCAATGCTTGAGAATTTCGGAGATAAAAAGACTGATCTCGAATAGATCTCGTCGCAGACTAGATGGATGTTCTTATTTGACGCAAAAGCAAGAAACTTTCTTACAGTGGTTGCCTCCATGGTGGTTCCTAATGGGTTTGAAGGATTGGTTACCAAAAGGCCCTTCACTTGTACATTCCGAGCACTGGCCTGCTGATAGGCTGCTTCAAGCGCAGGTACCACTATCTGGAAATCGTTATCGCTGCCACAGTGGACAGGTATGAGTTCGACCCCTGTCTGCCATTTTAGATCTCTGTCAAAACTGCAATAACAAAAAGATTCATTCAGTCATGCTTTTGAAATTCTAGCACACAATGATTAGTGGAGGGAAAATTCAAAATATCTGGCCATTTTTATGGCGTAATGTGGCATTGAACTGAAATATATTGTGTTGACATATATCCATAACCTTATACCAGCATGGCAGCACTAAAATTATATTTGATTATATTAGCATACCCTGGCTAATATGGCGTTGGTACTGGAAAGGCTTCTCCAAGATCAGCCAGATAGAATGTTAGCACCTCGTGGGCTACAGTTGCTCCTGCGGTGAGAACAATTCTATCTCTTTCAAACTTTGCTTTTCTTCCTCCAACTTCTTCCATAAACATAGCAATTGCATGAGTCAACCGTTAACCATACTAATTCAATAAGCATTAACTCCGTTGCAGAGACACTGGCATTCCGTCAATTACAATTTTTACCGGCTCGCATTTCACATGTACGGTTTGATTAACAGGAAAGAAATTCAAGCTTAGTCTGGAACATGTGAAGTTTGTAAACGAGTTACAATTGTGTACCTTTCTGCAAGTAGGGAGGCCATGGCAATCTTGATAGAGAGCAATTTCCTTAAAACTTGACACGCCCTCCTCGGCTCAGATCGATGCCTTCGAATGCTCAAGTAACCAGCTTTCTAGCAAATCGAATGACAGTTGCATGTAATTTCGAACATGTTAAGTATCATGTAACTCAACGCACTCAAAATTTGTTTCTAGCACAAATGTGTGTGAGAAATGATAGAATATATATGAATAAATATGTAATGTTATCTACCTGATTCTCTGCCAAGCCCATTTGGATGATTCCAGATGGATTGCTTATTGGATGGTAGGGATTAGCGTCATACTCCTTCCAGCCATCAAAATAGGGAGAGTCTTCCCCATGGGCTTTAGACGTCGCCAATGATGGAAGTCGGGCTCCCCTTGCGGGCAATCGCTTAGAAGCTTGTTGTTGCTGTTGTGATGTTGGGATGTCCATCTATGTCTTTACTTGAAAATCCCAATTTGCAACTCTCACTGGCTCTATGGAAAGTATATCCCAATAAGCTGCTCTGGGTGATTCCGTTGTTTTTTAATGAACTATAAACAACAAGCGGCGATTATAGCTTTTACAAGCGACGTGTTTGTGTGGATGGAAGGGGAGCCTTTGCATTTATAATGTCATGAGTTCCGTGTAGAGAACTTAATGTCTAACATATGATGGCTGGAGATTTGAAGATCAAGAGAGCCCGCAATTAAACAAACACCAAAAATTCCACAAATGCATGCATTTGAAAGTCAAATTCAGCTGAGACTTTTGAAAAGTATATGAATGTGCGAAGAGCCCACTGAGACTGAAATCATGGACTTTTAATGTTGGACAAAATTCCAATGGGAGAGTGAATAGAATTTTATTCCTTTCTCTATAATCAAGGTAGAGAAAATTCCCCCAAGTTGACAACATACTAAATGTCCACCATACAGTCGGACACTCATAACTATCGCACATTCTTGGAACTTTAAACACATTAAAACACACATGTTGTCAGTCTTGGAATTTGAAATTAATTGTGCCCGTCTATGAGTTGTTTTTAGTGCGACTTTTTGGAGATTCTGGTGACGGAATCTGGCAGAAAAAATTGAGGTTAAATCTTGATTTGTATTATTTAAAATGTTTTTTTAACTACATATTTGGATTCAGCACCCTGAAAAACCCCTAGGATGCTTTTATTGTGTAGAAGTTACCTATCAAACTTGCAATTTCAATAAATTGCTTCCGGATTTTAGAGAAATTTGACCGGAAAAACCCACCAGAAAAGCCTCCAAAAAGTCGCACAAAAGACTACTGCGTCATGGACTATTGAGGAAACTTGGAGCGGTATTCGTTTTTTTTCCTTAGATTCCATCATATGGGTACAAAGAAGGGACTTAGCCTTAATGCGGGTTGAAAATAAATGTTCACTAGTTTGTCAATAATCTGGTGGCTGTATATGTTTATGGTTAGATTATTAGTTTATCAAAATCAAATAAAACAACTAGTGTATACGGTTGTCAATTATTTATGACCTATAAAAAAATTAGTTTTTTTTAAAGAAAAAATTGTAATCTTTCATTATGAGGGAAAATTACATGTAATAGATACCAAAAGCATATGTGATAATTGTAGGTCATGGACCTTGTCAAAAAATAGTTGTATCAAAATGTGTGGCCTTTCCATTCTCTGTACCAAAGTTCAATTTGTATGTCTCTTTATCAACAGAAAGTATAAATATATACATATTATTTTGTCTAAAAATTGTTAGCAAAATAAAGATATAATTATGGCCTTTCCACCATATAGTATTCCCGATCTATATATGGCATGTGATGATACTAATAGAACTTTGATCCCTATTGTTCATCAATTATCCACAAGCCTCGGGGTAGTAGTGATCCCTCCTTGGAAAGTCTGTCAGCATCTTCATTATATTCCCTGTATATATGATGACAAGACGTTGTGTTAAAAACTGCTTTGAGATTGATGACTTCATCCAAAATATTTTGTAGTGAAATTGCATGACAATGTTTTTTGTTGTTGAACCAATTGATGATGATTTGTGAGTTACTAAAGATCTGTATGGTAGTGCAGTTATGGGCAAGTGCAAAATGCAGCAGTTGTCTAAGAGTGATAAGCTCGGAAAAATTATTTGTTCCCTCCCCTAGTCCTAATTGAACCTTGTAGCAATGATGTTCCGAGAGGTAAAACAAGAAACCCCCTCCGCAGCCATGTGGTTGGGTAGCCCCATCGAAGAAGGCCCATGAATGTGATTTCAATACGTCCAGGGCTCAAGATTTTGCGGGTGTGTGTATTTGCCACTTCTGGGATGTCATGATAGATAGCCACTGCCTTTGCAATGAGAAGTGGCCAGTGGGCAGAGTCGTTCTTAAATATAATGAGGTTTTGGGTAAGCCATAAGGTCCAGTAGATGATAAGAGGTAAGCAATGTGCCTTTGGTCCCTTGTGTACTGTAATCCAATGGTTCTAGGTTTCGAGGATAGAAGAACCCTGCCATGCATTTTGCATAGAGAGTTGTTGTGTAACAACATGCCAGAAATGAGAGACAGATGGATAGAGCAAGAACAAGTGCTTGTTTGTTTCAGATGCTTGTTTGCATAATACACACCAAATCAGGTTGTGTATAGATCTGCGCATGAGGGCTTCACCTGTGGGAGTTTTATTACTTAAAACACACCACATGAAGAGCGTGCTCATGGGGGAGTTTTTAGTTTCCATAGTTGTAGCCACCAAACGTTAGTGGGTGTGGGCTTGCGATCCAATAAAATATGGTTATAGCCTAGTTTTGGACTGTATTTCTCGTGCTCAGTTGGGATCAATACTAATACATCAGGATCTTGATTGAGAGTTACATGTGCTTCAGACAACGCCACTAGGTATGATTCTCAGTTAGGCTGCCATTGAATAGGAATATCCAGATCATGTGTTGTTCTCCAAAGTTGTCTAAAATGGTACCGTGTTCATGATCAGCGACCTGTGCAATTTTCGTGATATTCCTGTGTTGTAGATGATGAATGAGATCCGGATGCAATTGGAATTTGTTTCCTCCACCTACCCATGGATCGATACCTAATTGAATGGATGTTCCATTGTTGATGTGCCAAGCCAGGGCTTCTCTTATGAAAGGCATCATTTGTAGGATTGCTTTCCACACTATGGATATGCCCCCACGAGGCCAATCTTGTAAATGGACCCAGCCTAATGTCTGCTACAGGAAAATGTATTTATGATATGTCACAGCCATCCATAGATTCTGTGTTGTGAGAAGGGACCAGGTCATCTTGGCTGCAAGAGCTTGGGCAAAAATAGGCAAATCTTTTAACCCCCACCCCCCCATTTTTTTGGCAAAACGATTTTCTTCAATCTTTCCCATGCGAATGTTTTACCTTCCTTTTGGCCTTTCCATAGATATCAACAACATAATTGTTGTATATAGTCGAGAATTCCGGAGGGATCCAAGTGAGTGACATCCAATAAAATGGGGTGGCTTCCAGTAATGATTTTATCAAGACAAGTCTCCCTGCTCTTGAAAGAAATATATTGTTCCAAATTTTCAACCTCTTCTCAATTTTAATCACTAACCAGATCCAGTCAGCAATCTGGTAGCTGTGGGGTTAGATCTGAAAGCCAAAGTATTTGAGTCCATCCATGAGGTTGTGTGATTGATAATGAAAATACTGATGGGCTACTCTGTCCTCCTGTGGAGTGGTATACGATAGAGTAATACTAGATTTTGACTAATTTGCAGCCATGCCAGTAGCTTTTTCAAAGAGGATTAGAATATCATGGAAGGAGGCTAAGTCCCTTATGCTACCATCTAGAATATCATGGAAGGAGGCTAAGTCCCTTATGCTGCCATCTAGGAAGATCATGACATCATCTACAAAGAGCAGATGTGTGAGCTGGAAGAGTTCATTCATTTTCAGTCCTTTGAGTCTACCTTCCCTTTTTGTTGAACCGATGAGTCTATTAAGACCTTCCATCACTAATAGGAACAAAATATGAGACATAGGGCACCCTTGCCGAAGCCCACATTCAGCATGAAAGAATTGGGATGCCGAGCCATTAACTAGAATACTAAATGAAGTTGTGGTTATGCGGCAGATAATCTAGTCTGTGAATGCTAGAGGGAACCCTATGTGAATCAGGATCATCTTGATGAAGAGCCAGTTTACCTGATCAAAATCCTTAGCAAGATCAATCTTGAGGATAAAGATTTTCAGGTTCTTAGATTTAATAGAATGAATGGCTACTTGAGTTGTGCCTATGGCTTCATGGATCTGCCTATTATGGAGAAAGGCAAATTTCTTAGGGGAAATATGGTGGGAGAGTATGGCTTGAAGCAGATTTGCAATGATCTTTGTAATGATTTTGTATAGGGTATTGCAGAGTGAGATGGGACGGAAGTCATTGAATGATGTAGGTTAGTCAAATTTCGGAATGAGAGCAATGAAGGTGGCGTTGATGGCCTCATACATTCATCCAGAGGTCTGGCACTCTTCAACGACATTGAGCAGATCGTTCCTAATGAGATGAAAAAAGGCTAAATAGAATTCAATGGGCCAACCATCCAGTCTAGGTATTTTATCTTTCTGGACCCATTTTAAAGTCCCTTCAAGTTCATCTTTGGTGATTGGAGAAGTAATCTCATCTGCCACCTCTGGATCAACAATCTTGGGAAATGCCCTGCTACTTGAATGATCTCAGCAAGCTTTGTAATTGTTGATTCTTTGTATAGCTGTTGGAAGTGTGAGATGCCTAACTATGATAATTGATTAAAGGATTTTTGCAATACCTCCCTCTGGGTGGGAATTTTCCAGATAGTATTGGAGGCTTTCCTTCCCTTGGAAATTTTTTGGAAATACCTAGTGTTCTCATCCCCAGCTTTGAACCAGATTGCACGACTCTTGAGTCTCTAGGTTTCCTCTCTTTCCTTTAGAATTTTGGCTCTTTGATTTTCCAACTCAATTAGGTTTAATTTGGCTTCTACACTTAAGAAACCCCTGTTGTTGTCATCCATAAGGTCCGCCAAGGCTGATTCCACAGAGGTGAGGGTATGGGAATCCCTTTGATGTTTCTCCTTTGCCTAGTTGATAGTGAGCTCCTTGAGTTGATGAATGTTTTTATAAAGTCCCTCGGCCTAAGTGTGACCCTGTGAGGGAGGGTTTTGTGACCAATAATTAGTAACCAAATTAATGAACGAGGGATCCTGCAACTAGGTTGAGTTGAATTTGAATGGGGCCTTGGGCTTGATTGGTGGACCATATATTTTCGAGAAGATGGGTGAGTGATCAGAGATGCCTCCAGACCGAACCCGCTACCTATAATGAGATAATCGTTGAATCAACAAATTTTTAATGACAAAACACTCTAGTCTTCAAGTGAGCTCTGCCTCCCCAACCCTTCTATTCCTCCAGGTAGGCAGTGGTCTATTCATGGGGAAATCTGTGAGGTGGGCCTGTTCGAGGAGATTTTCCATATTATCAGAGAGTGGATCAATCTGTGCCAATGATCCCCAGGACTCAGTGTATCCAATGGAAAAATTGAGGTCCCCTCCCAAAATAAAGTTGTTAGATGTGGTCAAGAAGAGATTAAGGAGATGATTCCAGAAGGCCTCCCTCCCTTGACATGGCCCATACACATTCATGAGCCAAAACTCCATGCCCATGTCTGCAGAGAAAAAAACTATGCCAATGAACCCCTTCCATCCCCAAGTCGATTTAAGGTTTATAGATCAGGGATTATATCCCAAGGCCAAACCACCTAATCGACCCACAACATCAAGAGAAATGTAATCACAACCCGGGCATATACTCTGCAGAACCCATGTGATGAGATGAGCTTACCTCAGGGTTTCTTGTAGAAGAATAATATCTACAGGCTCAGCAGTAAATAATCTGCGGAGGACTAGTTTTCTGGGAGAGCTAGCCAAACCTCTGTAGTCAAAAGATAGATCTTTCATGGGGGAACAATGTCAAGGGTTTTCTTTGCTCTAAGAACCCGATCTAATGAGGTTTGTCTTCCTGAGATCACCTCAACACCTGCTCGAAGAATAGCACGTGATAGATATGATTTACGCCCCCAAAGGGGCTTGATGGATGCTGAGGGGAGGGTCAAGCCAAGGCCAGAGATTGATTTGTTTGATTCCCCAATGGATCCGCGCAATCGCAGGTTATATGGGTGAGGGGGTATCGAGGGTGAAGAGGATGGAGATGGGGTGTGCTTTGGATGAGTAATAGGGGATGTGGTAGAGTAAACCAGATGGTGAGGGAGAAGTGGACAGGAAATGGATGCAATAGGGGTGGAACAATGTTGTGACGGTGCAATATGCATATGTTGTGTAGATGATGCATATAGAATAGATAGAAAAGAGGAAGAGGGAAGAGGAGTACGCACTGAACGAGCTGCTTTTGTAGCAGCCATAGCTCAAGTCAAAGGAGGACATGGAGGGCCCGAAGGCTATCCTAGGGAGTCTTGGACTGGCCTGGATGGAGTCACTTTCCGAGATGGATTTGGAGTGGCCACAGAGTGCTGCCTGGGGTTGTCCAAGGTTCCATTTTCATTGTTGGATTTGTGTACCACTACTGCTTCTGGGGGTTTCAGGACTAGAGGGCATTCTTTATATAGGTTACCAACCTTGTGGCACCTTCGACATCTAAAAGGCACCCCCTCATAATCTAAGATCTAAAACCTAGTGAAATTACACCATTGCAGTGTAATTTTTTCTACCAAACCTTCCCGGGTGTCCAGATGCACCAGAAAGCAGGCTAGTGTTCGATTTTTGGACTGAACAATGGATTTGTCATAGTCCAGGAAGGTGCCAAGGGTATTCCCAATCCTTACAAAAACTTCTTTTGACCAGTACTAGATAGGTAGACCTTGTAGCCGCACCCAAAGTGGTCCTGCTCTTATCTGCTCTCTTTCTGGATCAAAAAGAGGACTCCATCTTTTGAGTAGGACCAGTGCCATTTCAAAATGATAGAATTGAGCCAAATCCAGGTTTGTGTATTCCTCAAGTGCAAAGTGGAGTGCAAACCAGCCACGAGGCAGTATCTGAACCTCTGGGAGCTGTATGAAGATTTGTCCCCATATCTCTTTTACCCATAATCCCAATCGTTTCGTTGTGTATGTTCTTCCACGAACCCTACCCACCAGCACTTTCCTTGCTTTGTCGGTGACTTCCCCCATGGTAAGTCCTTCGCTGAACTTAATGGTGTAATCCTTACTAGATACCTTTACACACTTTGATTTCTTCTTTCTTGTCCTCAGCATAGTGGGATGATCCTGTAAAGGATCTGAGGACTTATTTGTTGTAGGATGTGTCTCTGCCAACTTGACTAGTATTTCCAGAGTATCAACGCAACCTGATGGAGGAGCAGGATCCTGTGTTTTCTCACATTATCCAGGGTGCTTAGAGGTCTTTTGTATCTATGCATCTGCATCTAGTTCAGGGCCCGGGCAAGAGGATGGAATTCGAGTGAAAATGAAGTTTGTGGGAGGTGCAAGGTTGAACAGAGGGGATGAACAAGAAGCTAGCAGGTTAAGGGTGCTAGGAGACAACGGTGGGCAGTTAAGAGTTGGCAAGTTAATGGAGAGGGACACGATGTGAAGAGAGGAGTCCTTATGCCCGGGGAGGGATACAAACGACACCGGAAATGAACTGGATGGTGTGGATGAAACGAGAGCCGTTTTAGGGTTAGGGTTGCAAAAAATTCCCTGTTCTGAGTATGGATCTGGCAATTAATCCACTGCATCGAGCTGCATACCCTCCATGCTAACCATTAAGGTCGACAAATGGAAAGGATGCTCAGGCAAGGAGCGGCTGGTTGTGGCTATGAGGCAAATGCTACAGAGACAAACTGCAACTAATCGTGGTTGGGGATGCGGCTAGGGTAAACGTAGGTAGAGCTAAAGTGCACCATCGAACCCTCCCTTCCCGAAAAGTCATATATATACTCATAAAAAAATTAGTTATTTATTGTCCTTAATTCTATATTTATTAGCATAATCAAATTAATCAGATATGGAAAAACATAATTCTTTATATAGTTTATAATGAGAAATGAAAAGCTTTATTGAATACTTTTTAGTATGCAATACGAATCCATATAATTTAAAAGAAATGGAAAAAAAATGAGCATTAAAGATCAAAGGAACTCCGCTCTTTAAAGCATTTAGAATTCCGGAAGGACGTTTAAAGTTGGCTATAAACCCAAAAAATGGAGGAAGAGTAAATTTGTAACCATGCCAAATCTATATTTGCACCTCTATTAATAGTTAACAAAATTGAAAGGTTTGATTTGCAATATGATAAAATCATAATTATAAGAAAAAGTAAAGTATCTAAATCAATTTTAACATTTTTTTCTTCCTATGGCTTTCTAAACTGTAATTTAAATAATATTTATATGTATATTGTCTTTTAACTTTAATTTGTTTTTAATCTAAGTATTTATATTATTAATTATGTTTATTTCGAAAATGATTTTAATAATATTATTTTAATTATCATGGAATATTTTATATTCTAGAAAAATTCATAATAGTATACATAAATATGGTTTTTTGGGGATGTGGTATTGATAAACCTATGTGGTATTGATAACCTATATATTATAATAAAATCTATTTACACAAATTTTTTTTAAATAATAAAAGTAGGATAAATCCTCCATGGTTAAGAATTTGTTCACACACACACACACACACACAACACACACACACACACACATATATATATATATTATATTCTTTTTATAATTAAACTAGATTGTATCCATCTTATCTCTTAAGTTTTGCCTAAAAAAAAATAGGTTTGCATATTGGGAGATTTGATACATTTTGACCCTTGATAGATCCAAAGTGAAGATGGATCTAGGGTGGTTATAATACTAGCAATTTCCCTGCAAAGATATGCCAATATGATTTTTAAATTGGAAAACTTGTACTTTGGTTTGAAATAATCATTTCTATATTAAATTTAGGTTGTTTAGTGCTTTTTTTTTTAATTTATAAGTTGCATTTATATACATCATGGACAAGCCTAGTGGCCATATGCCACTACAAAAACACAACTTATTATTAATATTATTAGGAAAATAACTAATAAAATTTATGAGTCAAAGGATTAAACAATTTATAAGATTTAAACTCAGTGCAGTATCCTACAAAGATGTAATTCGTGGCTTTAGGCTGTAACTTCTTGCTCTCATCCTTGGGAATATGGGCAAAGGATTTTGACCCAAAAACCCTTAAATGATTCACTACAAGCTTATATCCATAACATGCTTCAAAAGGAGTTTTAAAATTGAGACTTTTGGTTGGATTCCAATTTTTCAAGTAAACTGTAGTGTTAATGGCTTCAGCGCAAAAACCATTAGATAGACCCTTACCTTGAAGCATACTTCTTGTGCACTTGACAAGGGTTTTCTTCTTTCGTTCAACAACTCCATTCTTTTGCAGAGTGTAAGGTACCGTGTACTATTGAATAATCCCATGATTCTTGGAAAATTTCATAAACTCTTCCAAATTGCATTCTCCCCCTTGATCAGAGTGGAAAATCTTAATAAATTTCCTTGTCTGCTTTTCCACCATATTCTTGAATTCTTTAAAGCATTGAAATGTCTGGTTCTTCTTTCTCATAAAAGATACCCAAGAGAATCTAGTGCAATCACCAGTAAAGAATAGAAAATAATATGCACCACCTAGTGACCTAGTCTACATAGGTCCACATATATCTGTATCCATAAGATCCAAAATATCTCTTTTCTTCCTATCAACATTCAAAGGAAACTCTTCTCGATGCATTTTCCCTAATGCACATGCATCACAATCTAAATGAACATTCTGAAAAGAAGGTAATCCATCAACCATACATTTTCTTTGTAGCAACATGAGATCTTGTAGGTTCAGATGACTTGATCTTTGATGCCAGAGATTCTCGGTTGTCAATCCCGTTGAAGCCAGAGCTTGGTGTGGCATTCTCTTGACATTCAACCTATATAGGCCTCCCACATGCACTACTGATGCAATCGATTCCTCCTTGCTATCCTTTATGACACAATATGATTTGAAGAATTCGACTTGTAGGTCCTAATCTGCCATCATTAAAACGTAGATCAAGTTTTTCTTGATCCCAGGCACATACATCACATTTTTAATATATATGATATTACCATCATTTAACATCACCATAAAATCACCATACGCCTTAATTTGATAACTTTTGTCATCACCTAAATATATGTTATCTCGACAAGTAGTTTCTTCGAAAATTTTGAACCAATGCCTATTACATGTCATATGTGAAGATGCGCCTGAATCTATGAACCATATTTTAGATTCATCCTTCTTAATCGCTGAAAGAGCATAATCAACAACAAATAATCAAAGATCATGATTGTGACCCTCATCAACAAAATGCCTTATGTGTTTTCTCTGTTTATTTCTAGCCTCATCTTCATGTTTCTTAAAGAAAAACTTATCTAGGCGACTGATTTTCCCACAATGAAAAAATTTTAATGTCAGATTTATTCATAGACATACCTCTAAATGGTCTCTTTTGAAATATGACACTGCGTTTCTGTCCCTATGGTGGTTTCGCTTTGTATGGATTATTCCTCAACATCAGAGCAAGGTCGACGCTTTATCGTCTCAAATTTTTTTGTCGCTTTTCTTCTTGTATCAGGATTACGATTATCTCTTTAAATGCGAGCGTATCCTTCCTTGCATACAAGCCTGTGATGAACATATGGTATTAATCCATCATGCCCTTCAATGCAATTGTGACAAGATCAGAATCAGACACCTTCTCCCCAATTTATCTCAATCTATCCTTCTGGTCCTTGACCCGTGTAACGAATTTGACAACAGATTCATTCTTCTCCATCCTCATGGAAAACAACTTGCCTTTGAACGACAAGATGTGATTGGTGTTCTGTGTCTGGTAGAGGTTCATGAGTGTAGTTCATATGTCACCGGAAGATTTACAGTCTCTAATATGCGTGATAATATTGTCATTAACCGACATCTTCAATAATACTTTCGCCTTATTCCTCCTTTTATCCCAATCCTGCATTAGTGTTGTCATGTCTCTCGTTGCCATGTTTGGCTTCTACTCATCGCCACTAACAGTTGACCAAGCACTCAATCCCTTAAGCAACATTTGTAACTTGAATTTCCAATTGGTATAAAATGTCCCACCAAGTTTATTGGACTCGTTGAGATAAGCTTCTCTAAAATTATTCATTTTCAACTAATCAGAATCCCAATCCATCGATCTAGAGTTGATTCTCAACAAGTGAATAATAACAACCTACAAAAATATGTTTTCTCAAAACATGCTAGAACCTTTGAATCAATCAAATATCTGCCACCAAACTGCACAATCTGCCTCTGATCTAGTCGATTTACCATGAATCAACCATGATCTTTGTGTCTACAACTCAGATCCACCACCAAACTGCCCGATCTGAAACTCAAAACCATAAAAAGGAGGCCATCACTATTTTAGATTGAAAAACAACAATGATTTAAAATCCCTTTAAGGAGAGGTCGATCATCACGGGTTTGACCCTGAGATCCACAATGATCATTGCTATTATCTAGCTAAAAAACAAGATGATTGATTTGTGCTCATCTGGAGAAATTCTTAGACCTGTCAGAAAATGAATTTCTTGTGTAATATATGTCACTTTGACCACCTAGACTCTGAAATTGTGAGTACTGAGCCTCTTTTGTTGCAACTAGGGCAATGTAGCCACAAAGGCTCTATAGCCACTATGGATCTAATGTAACCAATAAGGCTCTGCAGGTAAATGAGGCTCACCAGATCCAAGCTCCAATACCATGTTAGAAAACTGGAAAGAAAAAACATGAATTGAATTAACTTGCAGCTCATACATGAGAAAGGTGCACCTAGAGACTACACAAACTGGAGCGTACACTCTCATATTACATTAATCAAATATGGGACAATAAATACATCTCGAAAGAATAAGGAGGTGAGAACAAACTCCTACAAACTAGGAACTAATCCTAACTTAAGGAGTTACGTTACAACCATGTAATCATTTTCCCATTAATACAATATAATATTAATTATTTTCAACTACAATCCGGTGGAAACGTTTGACCAAAATCATGAACAGTACTAATTTGGAATCTGACGAATTATTCACTGTATCAAAATTAACAAATTTACGTATTATTTTTAATAATACAGATGAACTAGGTAACTATGCTCTAAATTACTTTAACTTTATTTTTTTGTTGTATGTTCCAAATTTCAAATTCTTAATAAAAAATGAAGGTCGCATAAAACTCCAAAAAGAGTAGCTTGTCATTAGAGGTCGTGAACATAGAGATCGTGAAGAGCTCAACTTCAAGAGGTGTTAGAATTAATGGAGAATAGGATATTATTGTTACTTAGTTGAGTGTTTACCTTTCATAGTTGTTCAATTCCTATCTTCTATGGATATGATTTATTGTCCCTAACTACTTGTAAATATTTAATACTGAGATTAATGTGAAGCTATGTGTGGCATTTTTCTTGAGGTAGCTCCTGGTGATCCGCACCTGTGAGCTCCTCTTGTTCTGGTTTCATTATTTCTTGTCTTCCTTGTGCAACTGTTGACATGGTATCAGAACTGCAGGACTAAGGAAACTTGTAACCCTGAGTGGTGACAAAGGTTTTATTGGCGCATTTGGAGGGTGATCAACGCAGATTTTAAAGTCATAATTGCGCTGATTTCACTTGTAGACTTACGCGGTTTTTTGTGTCCAGAACGACGAGAGTGGGAAAGTCAGAATTTCACCAACCATTTGTTGTAAAATGCTATGGGATTGTTGAGGAGAATGTTGCCTACATTTTTTGCTTAACAGAGGTCGAGATCCTTGATTATGTAGCATTTTGGAATCGCTATGGAACTGCATCTTGGAAGGCAGTGAACTGTGATCTATGGGGGTGGAGAAAAGTCAGCAAAAAAAATCTTTGTTGACTGTCGACCAGGGGAGGAGACTTGCTGCAGACAGCTTGAGGCGTTGTTGTAGAGGCAACGTTTGACTGATCACCAGATCGTGGTGGATCACCTTCGCGCAGGAGGCTGAATAGGTGTGGTGAAACCATTTCGTGGCTGCAGAGAAGCTGTTGAGCATGGAGGTCGTCATCGAGGGGGTGATCCACAGATTGCATAGGAGGCGAGCGGGTGATCACCATCTGCGTGAGAGCTTGAGGCCGAGGAGCTCGCATGAAATCCGTTGATTAGCATGGATCGCTACTAAATTTTCTCCCTGCTCCCATATGTTTGGCATGGCCATGGATTGGCGTGGCCATAGATTGGCATGGATGACAGAATCACAGTCATGGAGTGTTGAATCCACGTGGAGGAGACCGCAGGGGAATTGCATTGTAGGAGGTCGTCATCTGCATGAGAGCTGCTGGTGTGTGAGATGAGGCTGTTAAATCCCAGAAAGAAAGGTTGGTTGTGTTGAATAAAAAAAAAGTTTGCTCCTGTTTTGATCATGGCGATTGTGATATTTTTAATAGTCTGTTGAGTTGGCCCCTTGTAGCAAGAATAATTATCAGTTTGATAATTAAAGTTTTTTTTTTTTTTAATTAAGGTTTCAAATTATTTAATTACAAAAAAATACGGAGGCTCTTTATTGATATAAAGAAAGGGGCTTGATATTTGATAAAAGGGGGTGTATTTAAAAAAAGAAATTTGGAGTTGTCAAGAAGATCTGGGGTTTTTTTTTTAAATTATTGGGGTTGAAATTTTTATTCAAGATGAGACCAAATTGTGGAAGCTTATCTCAATGAGAGTAATAAGCTTCATGGTTCTAATTACACAAATTGGAAGTTTAAGCTCCAGACTCTG